>CM060947.1:127532123-127620545 GCA_030765055.1 Mantis religiosa
GTTGTTCGGATTGGGATGGCTTCGAGGGGGCAGTGTGTTCCCGATACCCGTGGGAATCGGGTACGTTTTCGGACGGGGTTGAGGGAAGCCATTAAGTTTCCGGGTACTAGCTTGCAAAGCTAGTAGAAGGTGTGCTAGATCACCAGGCGGCTCCACCGAGGTCACATCGGTAGTCTTCACCTTTGATGTTGGCGCGCGTAAGTGGCGTATCCACTTCCATCCCGTCTTGTGTCCATAGGACCAGATGGGGGGGCTTGTTAGGTAACTAGGTCTTGCCCTACGGAAAGCCCCACGGAGGATGCCGAGCGCCCTTTGGGACAGCTCGGATACTCCCTGGTTGAAAGAGGCCCGGGTCTTGTTCCTACGGGTTCAGGGCTAATGGGAGTAGAACCTCTGGGCTCAACTGACTGAGGTAACTGACCCTGACCGAGATTTGAACTCAGGACCTCTTGAACGTGAGGCAGTCACGCTACCTTCTACGCTACCGAGGCGGGCAAAGAACATTTCCAGTTAGCATACGACAAGCAGTTCTCAGTATCGCGGACCAGCCCGGTGTTGTGGTGTCAGTTTATTGTTGCATCACTTAGTTGTTATTTCAGTACGCTTGATGATGTCACGGTATTGGCTTTGTTAAGTCTTAAATTTTATCTTGCTTTCGTTAAAATTTTTAACATTTTTTCACGACTTCTAGCTTCATGTTATGAAGTCATGAATGTTGTTGTTTATGTTATTTGTTAGAAATGTGAATTTTTCTATGCAGACTAAAATAACAGAAATTTTCTCATTTAACGCTAAAAATATTATTTTGGAAAAAAAAAGAAAAAATCGCGAAAATCCGCGATAACCCCGTTAAAAACAAAAACGCCTGCCTTAGATTATAACACTTTTCGAACCTACGTCCAACTATAAAGCCACAAATTACTGAGCTAACATATTTAACTGAACGAACAGTAAAGAATCTAAGTTTGCGGAACTATTCAAGTGAATTCTTTAACGCACGAAATTTACTCAGCATCGAGTGAACGAGAATAACTTTCGGTTCATTAAATTGTGTTTACACTCTGATTTTTAAAAGAAGATACGTGAAGATTATCAAACAAGGGACGCGAAGGGTAAGAGGGGAAGGTCGTTGAAGGAAGGTCTGGTGCTTCACATACTCCTCAGGTCAGTTATTGTTATGTTCTGGCCTTATGAACTCTGAAAGGAATGCGTTCACTACAGACATACACACGTATAGACAAGGTGACGTAATGATATACGAGTCGCGCACAGATAGAAACGCTGGGAAGATAACATGCAGCCTACTTATTACACAAGCAGCAGCCCGGTGTGTAGCTTGTGACACTGGATATGAATATTGGTTTTTCAAAGCTTCTTCTTCACATTTATCTATAATGCTACTTATTATTTCACGTCCTACCGAATGCACAACCTTATATTTCTTAAGATCTTCAGACGTGGTGGGAAGACTAGTAAATCTTACTGAACTGAACTATTTTGCATCTTGCTACGCAAGTAGGCTACGTGACTTTTTGCAGGTGATTGCTGAATGTTTACTGTATTGCTCACTCGCTGCGTAACCGGACAACGGTTCCCCTCTTCCCCACACCTCATCCCGCAGAGGTCACGAGTCCAGAACACATCTATATGCTAGTTTTGTGGGGGAAACAACAGTTTGCTTGAGTTTTCAGTTGCGTTGTGTATTATTAGCCTACTTTGTGAGAACAAAATTATAGTACGTTGTTATGGAAGCAAGATGAAGTGGCGGTAGGATTAGAGGTAGACGGAGGATTCAAGGCTCCAGGCAAAGATCGGCATACCAAGCATTGCATACCAAGCTAAAGAATTAGTTCTCTTAGGGGATTCTTTGAACAGGAAGACGAGAGTTTGTTCCTTATCAATGAACAGCTTGTTCCTCTCAACTAAAAGCGACAGCTGCATGTGAGTAGATATGCTTGCATGTAAAAGAATTTCTGTGGGTCAAAATTCCGGCATATCGGCGGCGTTGATAAGAACATGGCAACTGACAAAGTCCTTTATAATGGTATATTGCGACTAGGAGGAAAATAGTGATAAAGTTATTCAATAAAATAAAGGAAGAAAAGAAAATTCCTAGGAAATGGAGGACAAGCATGGTATTGCCAATTTACAAGGGAAAGGGAGATAAAAATAACCCAGCTAACTACAGAGGGATTAGTTTATTGTCTATTCTAGGGAAGATTTTCACTGGAATTCTAGCAAATAGGTTGCAAAATTGGGTTGAGAAGGAGAATAAACTATCGGAGTTCCAAGCAAGTTTTAGACCGGGCAGGAGAACATCGGACAACATCTTTATTATTAAAACAATTGTACACAAATATCTGAGCAATAAAAGGGGAAGGGTATATATGATGAAAGGGTAGAGCCAGAATGAAAAATTCAATGCCATAGCCGGGATTTGGAAATGGAAATTAATTGTACCTAATAGTGGTCCGAACTATAAAACCCAGGCCTTAAAGTACTTACAGCATAGTAAGTCGCCATCAAGGTAGTTGTCTCATATGTTTATGAGAACTCCTAGTGGTTTACCGGGAGAAACACGAGTCAGATGGAGAATTTAATGTCATATCGGCACGTTGGCCATAGTAGCACAATGGTAGTGCGGCTGGACGGAAACCAGAAGATCCGTGGTTCAAATCCCGGCTATGGCATTGAATTTTTCATTCTGGCTCTACCCTT
This sequence comes from Mantis religiosa, assembly GCA_030765055.1. Lineage (NCBI taxonomy): Eukaryota > Metazoa > Arthropoda > Insecta > Mantodea > Mantidae > Mantis > Mantis religiosa. The sequence continues at coordinate 127,534,842 of CM060947.1, forward strand.
TCATAGTGCGTCCTACACACGGCTAGTGTGAAAGAACAATTAATTTCCATTAATTGTACCTAATAGTGGTATATATGATATTTATTGATATAGAAAAGGCATTTGATTCTATTAATAGAGATGCATTGTGGATAAAATTAAGCAGTAAGGGGATAAGTCAGGCATTTATAGAAGTAATTAAAATGATATACCAAGAGAATGAGTTGTGTATAAAACTACCAAGCAACAAAGTAACTAAATCTATATCGAGTAAGGCAGGAGTACAGCAGGGATGTAAACTTAGTCCAGTATTACTTAATCTTTATATCGATGGAATTTTAGAGGAGATATCAAGTTGTAGGGTATATTCACCAATTATTAATAATAAAGAAATACCGGGACTACTGTTTGCAGATGACCTAGTAGTTGGGTCCATATCAAGTGGAGGGCTGAGAAGAGCAATCGAGGCAGCCAATTCTTACTGCAATAAATGGGGTTTGAAAGTTAATGAAAACAAAACAAAGATTATGGTCTTCAAAAAAGGATACAGGTTGCGTAAGGATGAGAAATGGGAGGTTAATAGAAGAGAAATAGAGATAGTAAGGAGATTTGATTATTCGGGTACAAGGTTGAGTTCAGATGGCAGCTGGAAAGAACAAAAAAAGATGTCTGTGGCAAAAGGAAAAATGGCCATGAGAATGATAAGATCATGCTACAGTAAACTACCAGATATACATGTCAAATGGTTGGAGAGGATTTATACGGCAGTAGTAGAAAATAGAATGTTACATGGATCAGAGGTTTGGGGAATAGTTGAGGCTTGGAGAGAGACTGATAGAGTGCATAGATCCTTTTGTAAATACATATTGGGATTACCAATAGCATCACCTAATAGGGCAGCACAATTAGAACTAGGCAGGCATTCTACTAAAATTAAAATCTTGACAAGGGCAATGAAATATTTATACAGAATCACTAACTTGGAAGATGACAATATAGTTAAAGAATGTTTTCATATTTAAAAGAGAAGTAACTGGGTTGGGTCTTGGGCACATAAAATGTATGACTTATTGAAGCAGATAGGTATGGGTCATTTTTGGATAAATGCAGAGTGTGGGTATAGAGGCTTCTGGAACGAAGTTAAGCTAAGATTAAAAGATATTGACAGACAAGACATTTTTGCCAATACAAGTGACAAAAGCTCACTGAGATTATATAGAGAAATAAAAACAACCTGGGGGAGGGAAGGATATATAGATATATGTAGTAAGTTAGGGCGAGAAGGTTTTGCTTGGGCGAGAACAGGAGTGAGAATCTTGAAAGGTATAGGTCAAGAGAGGGAGCTAGATAAATGTCCATTGTGTGGAGAAGAGAATGCAGATTTCCCTTGTATTTTAAATTGTAGTCAAACAAAGATATGGAGAGCGCAGGCTTGGCTACGTAAATGGGACAATTTGGGGTGTGAAGTAGTGATAAGAAAAATGGTGTCAGTAAAAGGAGAAAAGAACAGGAGAAATATAGGGAATTATTTAGGGAAAGTTAAAGAGAGATGGCTAAGAACAATTAAGAGAAAAATGTAGAGTGGGATAGGTGAAATGGCAGAAAGTGTAAAAAGGAGCAGATGGCTTCCAATACACAAAAACCTAGAGTTAGGTGTATGGGGACCGAATTACTATTCAATGGTGGGCAACATGATAACATAATAGGATGATGATAGTATACGGAACGAGGAAATGTTTGGAAAAACGAGGCGCTTGCGTCGAACTTTTTTCAATTTCCGAGATTACGTTATGTGCTTTCTACATGTGTATTGCATACCATTTTTTGTACTATGTGTATTTACATCAATCTGAATTTTAGTAGTTAAAGTATTAACTGAAATATTAATAAATATAATTGAAGATGAATGTTAGATTTTAGAACATGGTTCGCCTATATGTGTTGATACGGAGAAATGTCAACTGTGCGGGAATGTCAACTTACGATGCATAAAAACAATAACGGTATGTATGGATTGTTATCAGTTACTTAGTGAAAAAATATTTAAAAGAACGGACACATGTGAAGACGCTACAGCGCATTGAATGTGTGAACAACTTATTTTTTTCTTCAATACAGATTCAATATGTATTTTTTTGTTGAGATGTGATAACCTCAAACGCTTGTTTATATTTCGTGTGTTGAGAGGGTAGAGAGGGGAGTATGCGTAACTTAATTCTAGGCAACACTGCAGCACCCCACATGGAGAAATAGATGACCTTTACGTATCTTCTTTTAAAAATCAGACTGTAAATAGTGGAGTGTTTTCCTTAGTAAAATTTCAAAGTGAGCGGGATGGCTCAGGATGTATGGCCTGTGGCCCGCATCCGGGAGGTCCGGGTTCGCTTTCCGTGGTCGGGTTCCTGACCAATTGGTTTTTCGAGGGTTTTGCCGGGTCGCTAGGCGAATAATGTTAATCCATCCCTCGAATTTCCTGTCCATCCTTTTCATTTTCATTATCATTTCACTCCATTTCTTATCTGGTGGTCTGTTGCAGTGCAGAAGTGTCAGCGGGAGTCTCGCAGCTCATGGCAGGATGATATGCTCCTGGTAAACATCTTTTCCGGTAGGGCGGGCACCGGGCCGATCTTCTGGCCGTTTCTGGACCACGGTGGGTGTGATGCCTGTTGCACTGGCCTGCCGGGGAATTTCCAATTTGTCAATAGTAGGTATACTTGCCCTCTGCATTGTCGTGACTCCATGTGTCGGCCGTCCTCTGTCTGGTCGACATACCGAATCCCCTCCGTGAGATTCTATCCTATCCTGTTAAGAACCCAACACGCAGTCCAGGATGCTCCCACACCATGATTCATAGAGAGAGATATCCATGCAAGGGCAACCCCGGGAAACCCCCGACATCCCGAAGCTTCACCCATCTAACACAATAAATTATGAGGTACCTCAAGTATTTCACAAACGGTATTTTTTTTAGTATCTCAATTCTGTGTAGTAGTACTTTGTATAGGCATCTCTTATGGTTACAAGAGTTTTGTAAAAGTCATACAGGATGAAGAGGACTGCCGTGGCCATTCCCAGAGCATTCCAGACCATATCATTTATCATGAAAAAATCTTAGCTATGTGTTATTTTAATTACAGCCAGTAGACCCTTTCTGAGAAAATGTGATGTTTCATACAGAGGGTATTTCTATGTGGGAAGAGTTTCTTGAAAACCTTCGTGCAATATCCTTGTAATATGCTGAAATTGAATAACATATTTCGTATTTAATTCACGTTTTATTTTCTATACAGACACACACAAATACACACTCATGCACACAGGCCGCTTCCATCTGTTTTTCTTTCTATCATTTTTCTTCCGTTTTTATATACAGGGAGTTCCAAGTCATGTATTCCCGGTGAAATCTTGTGCTGTTGGGTGCAATACAGCACGTGCTCCCCTAACCAAAAGTATGTAGAAAAGTATGTAAAAATGAAATAATTTTTAACTTATACCTTTGCACATGCTATTTTATCCAAACCTGATATCTATAAAATAGCAATAGAATAATACCTGAGTATATTTCTTTCAGATTTATATGCAATTAAGAAAAATGAAGTCTAGAGCGAGGTCAACAAGCAAGATTCTAGAAGCGAAATATGGAAGATTAAATGTTTTTTTTTATTCATTAGCAGCACTTAACTTACAAGATCGTGCAACGTCGAAAATCTTCCTCTAAATACCAGGGAGCGCCGGAGCAGTTCTGTGGGGCTTACCATTACTAACGAGACAATGCCTCCTACAGCGACAAAAATAAAAGCATAAGCTCTACATAGCTAAAGTAGCGAGATTATTGCTAATATTTAAGAGTATATAAAGGAAGAATCCAAACAGCCCAAAAGCATGTATCGTATGTAAACGCACATCTCACTGCAGACTGTACTTCATTCCGGATATCAGCGTTCCCGCAGAAGGTGAATAATGACTCGCACCCAACCTTCCATATAAAAGTTATAACGCGCGACCGTACTGGCGCGCTTCTCGGACGTGTGCTAAGCACCAATGAACGCATCACTTCAACCAATGGAATGCGCAGGAATCGCAAATAACAGATAGATGTTATGTCCACGTGGAGTAATCAGTGCCTTATCTGAGAGGTTTCTATTAATAAAGATAATACAACCAGGTAACAATTTGAGCAGCACGACTTTTTATACTCTTTACTCGAAATGAACCTATTTCTATCCCAAAGCTATTGAAGTGTTCCGAATCATTTCATATACGTGGTCATATTATTTCAATTACTAAATTATGGAATAAAGTAATGTACATTAAGTGATCTGTAACTACAACGAATAAATAGGTATGTTATAAATTCGTAACCTAATTCATCTTTATAATGCTGATATACTATTTATTTTCAAGTGCACAATATCATATAGAATGTAATGTAGTTACATGTAAAGTCCTGTTGATAAGAATTTCACAATGAACATAATGCATCAGTGTGCTAATTGATGTATAGTTTAATATATGCATATATTATTATAGGTATAAATTTCATTTGAGAAAGCCTCGTGAAAAAACTTTTTATTTTGAGGATATTGAGAAATATTATGACAAATATGGCGGTTTTTATGAAGAGAATCTAGCAAATATATTTCATGTTATATGCATATAACAGTCTTAACAGCAAAGATTAGTTCGTAAACGAAAGAAATCAAGTTACTGCGCAGTATTTCTAAACCTTTTATAAACTGCATTGCTTACCTAATTTAATGGCATGTTGAACGCCTTTACATTCCAGCACCTTTTGTCCCATCCGATCGGAAAAATTTCCTTAAATGGTTACATAAATGTAAATAGACATATGTTGTCACCAAAGAATCTGTGCAAAATTGCTCTAGTGAATGAAAGTACTGTACAGATACAGTAAAATCTTAAATAGACACATGTGAGTGAACTCAATATTTTGGTATTAAACGTCGTTGTATTCTCCGTGTATCATTTGAAATAAATGTTCTCGATTATACGGCGTACGGTTATTGATGACATGAGCTGAACCAATTCGTGGCTGCCCTGTTACCAACTGATGCGCCAGAGAGCGGATGATAGGGAGAGGGAACTGTCCCCTGAAAAATTGTCAGAACGTAAACTTACGCAGCAAATGATAATTATGATAATATTATAAACTGTAACATTCAATATTAACATGCTTATTTACTGAAAATAAAGTATCTAGATCTCCGAAAACCACTAATTATAGAAGAGATATTAGCTTAAATAAAATAAACAAGGATTTACCAATGTCTGTGCTAGAAGTTCCAGCCGTTTCACAATAAGCGACACAGTATGCACACACATTGCACTCTCTGGTCGAGAGTTCCTGGCTTTGTGAAAATTTAATCCGGTCATGCACCTTCTAAGATGAAATTTCTTAAAGAAACTGTACACTTTAAAAAGAATATTTCTGGCCTGGGAGCGGAGTAATTTACCCGTAGCACCTGCGCTATTGATACCAGTTTTTGAAAGAGACATTGTTAACAGTTCACAAAGCACAATGTAAACATTTGAATTTTCTGTTTATTGTCACAGTTACACATAACATCTTACGCCCAAATTTGCGTTACGGACTGGTCTTGAACTGAACTTCAAGGAATACGGGCGCGCTCCTAAACTGCAGTGATCCATCGTGAATTAATTTATGAACTAAATACATGCAGTTCCAAACTACTCTTCTTAATATCTTAAATCTCAGTACTACATGGCAAAGCGAGAAGGCGTATCGGAAAAAAAATCACATTACAGAGATGTTTACCTCAGTTTATCGCACATAGACGGGGAGTCCAGTGCATGTATAGTCTGTTCAGATATAATCATGTATTCTGGACAGCAATGTGTCATACATGGCAGGCGCGAGAAAACACACGCCGTTTCCAATCGCTCTGTTTGTGTTTCGTAACTTAATGTACCTCGACCAGATAAGACCCGATAAGGGACGATGGCAGTGCTGGTCGCCTCAACGCTCTGTCTAATAATACTGCATAATGAAAAGAAATAATACACAGGCAAGGTTGGAAGTTGAAGCAGATCATAAGCATTCACACAGGAGTCAAGTGTTTATTCTCAAAGCGATAACCCGAGAACCATATGCCGCAGAAAAGAATGGCTTTTGTACAGGCTGCCTCAACTTTCTTGCCACATATACGATGTCGAATTTCCAGTAGTAATTTTGAGAGCATGGAAAAGAGAAATCTCTGTTGCTCGCACTTGTGCTGTGCGAACTAGGCAACGCTGTACGCCTTTGATACGAGTAGGACAATGGCTCTAAGCTAAGTATCACATAAGCTTGCCCCGTATCTCTTAACGGTCACATGACTTTATCACATCTCATTGGCTGCTGTTGTGGTGCAGATTGTTGTGCGGTAAAAATTAGTTCGTTATTTAACATGGTGATATGTCCTTATATGTTGGAAAAAAATTGTCAAATTTATATTTTCGTAACTGTTTTAATGAAATATATTACGCAACAGAGTTGATTTATCTGAAGTGCATGTTATTTCTTAAGCGAAGTAAAGAGGAGGTTCCTTAGCTCTCAAGCACATGGCACGATAGCACGTGATTGACATATTTGTTTATATGACTTTTTATCACTGACCTTGTTTTGAACTGGATTAGTCATATATCGCCATTCGACTTGTGCTATGCCGAGTGCGAGAACTAAATTATTTTATTGATCGTTTATTGCGCGTGTACTTATTATATGTATAATGACAGAGTCTAGCGCCAGTTTTTCGCTGAAGCATCGCAAAGGAAAACCTTTACAAAGCGGCGAAAAAAGAATTGTGGTGCATGTATTTAATGCACTCACAGATAAGGATCCGTCTTTGTCAGTGAGAGAAGCCGAACAGCTGTGCCCTGAACTTACAGTTGTGTTAGATGCGTAGGAACATCGCGACATGAAATTGAGACAACAGGAAAACTTACCACTCCAGGGAAGATATTGCTGTGTGGCGAAGACGTTATTTAAGGACAACCAGACTGCACCGAGATACAAGTCGCAAAATATACTACCTTGACGAGACTTGGGTGAATGAAGAACACACGACAAGTATGGCGTGACACGACTTTTAAGACTGAAAGACAAGCATTTTTGAAAAGTATGTGTGCTGGTTTAAAAAATTCCAGTGGATAAGGCCGAAGGCCTTTCATTGTAAACTTGTTCCAGTTTCATTGCTCATTCATTCAGTTTCAACTTGTTCAGTTTCATTATAAACTTCATTATTTTTTCTTGCCTTCATATTCTTATTTGTATGGTTTTATCTTCCTGGCAATAATTATGACGTTTACTGCAGGTTTCAATGTAATGGGAAGGCACCGCCTATGGCATATGGCGCGAAAGTTTTAGCCAATTAGGATGGGGGGGAAGGTAGTTGCACGCGGACTGATACATGTCAGCGATGCAAAGTTGTATGAAACAGATGTTAGGCGAGCCCTTCCTAGCTCCGCCTCAAGAGCCTTCTAATCGTATCGTACGCCTTATAAAGTGTGTGACTGTAGCATCCGAAAACTTGTTTTCGAATACGAGTATCCTCAATTAGCAGTAAGGGACTGTAGAGTGTCAGAACTTGTTTTCGAATATGTGTTCTCGGTTGTAGCAGCATGTCAAGGTATCCAAGAACTTGTTTCCGAATACAAGTAGGTGTTCTCGATTAGCAGTGTGTGACAGTATCCAGAAACTTACTTTAGAATACAAGCAAATGTTCTTGATTGTAGTATCCGAGAACTTGTTTTCGAATATGTGTTCTCGGTTGTAGCAGCATGTCAAGGTATCCAAGAACTTGTTTCCGAATACAAGTAGGTGTTCTCGATTAGCAGTGTGTGACAGTATCCAAAAACTTATCTTAGAATACAAGCAAATGTTCTTGATTGTAGTATCCGAGAACTTGTAATCGAATGAAAGTTTCGATTCTTCAAAGTATTCCAATAGAGTATTCGATTCTTGAAAGGTTTCGATTCTGCCCATCACTAGTAGCCAATACCCATGGAATCAGAAACCACTGCCCCGTCGAGACCAATCCAATCCAAGCAGCTTCCGATTGGGAGGCGCTGGAACGTTTGGCCCGGCGTACTTCTAGTAACGTCAGTAGTAGTTCGATGCGGTCACACCACAGCAGCTGGATAGCGCTCCAGTCAAACGATTATATGCAACATCATACTGTTTTCTGGATTGATTCTTGAAATCCAACTTCTCCACGTTCATAACCGCGCCATCCATCGACTTCTCAGATCATGATTTATTAAATAACAATTCAAAACAAGGAAAGTAACAAGACACCAATTGGAAAACGCATCGTGATAACTTAAGTATATGCTGAACTGAGTGCAGATAATGCTACCGCCATTAGAAATTAATTATGTAAATAGACGTAGATGATGAAATAGAAAAAAGTAATCAAACCAAGTCGATTTATTAAATATGTATCACTTTTGGACAGCTGGAGTCAGACTAAAAGATTTAATGCCGTAGCCGGGATTTGAACACGAATTTCCCAGTCTCCGTTCGGTTCCTTCATTAATTCTCCAACTGACTCGCATAATCCCGGAATTCTCATATGCACATGAGAAAACTCCTTAATGGCGACGTACAACAGGTAAGTACCTTAAGTTCTGACTTTAGAATCCAGCCACGGCTGGTGTGAAAGAATAATTTTAATTTCCATGTAAAACTTGTATGAACTATATTATAAGTTTATTAGTTCCACCTATTAAAAAAAGGACACTTTTGCCCGCCTTGGTAGCGTGGTGGTAGCCAGTCTGCTTCACGTTCAAGAGGTCCCGAGTTCGAATCTCGGTCAGGGTGAGTTACCTGAACAAGGGTTTTTCCGGCGTTTTCCCTTACCCTGAAAGATGAATGTCAGGTAACTCTAAGCTCTATGGACCCTGGGCTCATTTGAGCATCACTTCACCTATTCCATTCATCTTCCGATATGACTTAACGTTGGAGGACGTAAATTAAAAAAAATAGGACACTTTTGTATTAACAGTAATAGTAAACGTGACTTAAGGCTATAAAGTTAGAAAATATGTTTTATTATTATATTAATATGTATTAGTACTCCTGTTTTCATGATTTTCTCTTTAATGTGTAGACGTTAACTGATTTTTTTCAGTTATTCATTTGTCGGTTCGTAAAATTAAAAGTTCAGTTTGCATAAATTCAAAATGCTCTTTATTTCCGTAGAAACACACTTTGGTCAACCATTTCAGTACACAATTACAATCTTCGTCACTTCTGCACATGTAAACAAACAAAAGAGTTCACTTTCAAAGCACGCAAAATTGCGATCGGCGACAGTACGTATATTATATGTGTTTCAAAATACTTTAATAATTTATAAGCTTTGGTCTATATAAGGCTTAAGTGACTCAGAGTTGCTAGCCAAATATCCTCTTGCTTGAATTATTTCAGAGAACTCAACTATTAATAAATAGTTCTCTAATGAACACATGCTTACATTAAATAAATTAGTCTCTTCACTCTTCTCCAAGTTTGGAATCACTTAGAGTTTCTAGAACAGTGCTCCTGCACTGTGAATCATTTCAGAGAAGTCATAACAAATTATCATTATGAAATGACCAACACTTGATTTGGTGTTTTGTAACATGTTTTCGGTGAATAATCTACTCAATTTGCGTTGCTCTTTACAAGGCTTATATCATTTAGAGCGGCTGGGGGAGTACACTTTACTCTGAAATATTTGAGGGGATCATATTACAAATTGGTAATTATGCCATGAGCACACATTGTTTCGAATTTAATAGCTTTCAGTAAATTAATCCATTCAATAACTAATTATTAAGTTGTGCTCTTTGAATCATTCAGAATTGCTGAGAGAATAATGCTTGAACTGCATAAAATGCTTATGTAATTCTGGAAGATTCGCTGTCGGCATGCTCTTTATAGTATGCAATGTTCACACACAAACACACATTTAATATAGGTACATACATTGTATACATACCTACCTAAACACATAATTACATACACACATACACACCAAGAAGGGCCCACCTCGGTAGCGTGGTGGTAGCATGTCTACTTCACGTTCAAGAGGTCCCGAGTTCGAACCTCGGTCAGGGTGACTTACCTGGATAAGGTTTTTCCGGGGGTTTTCCTTATCGTGAAAGGCGAATGTTGGGTAACTCTAAGCTCTATGGACCCTGAGCTCATTTGAGCATCATTTCACCCCTTTAATTCATCGTCCGATATGACAACGTTGCAGGACGTAAATTACAAGAAAAAAAGACACCAAGAAGGTGCAACAAGCAGCACCATAAATTCTTTTCTTATCATATATGCTTATTATTTATTTAATGCATTTAATTAACGTAATTAATTTAGTTATTTATTTTATGGAGCTTTAATTTTCCTTAATATCCAGGGAAATATCCAATAAGAATTTTAATTACATCCAAACCGACCTCTAAGTATGATATTAAAGCTCTTCAATAATTAGTATTAATTAAATACTAGAGGAGTATTGGCCAGTACAACAGTATGTATGTTCAAATGTGATTTAATTTGCACTTTTGTTTGGTTACCTGGGAGGTGGCGCAGGCGGTGTGGAAGCTTGTTGGTTCAATCTCGGCTGCCGGCTCTCCTGCTCACACACAGATTTTTTCAGGGGTATCCCAAATCGTTAATCGAATGTTGGGAAACTTGTTTTCGTCTCCTGAATACCCGCCTCATCCACTTTACCTCACTTCACATTTTACTTGAACCCTCACCCGCTTGTTTCTATCAGAGTTGTCTCGACACTGCACAGCGGGGGAAAATGATCTGTAAAAATTCCATCTTCCAGTGGTAGGTACAGTTTCCCAACCACCCAGCGAGATGTACAAGCCTGCAGAGAGGGAGGGGATCCGGTTGCATTAGATGCAGCTAGAGAGCTTAAATCTGGAAATGTTAGGGACCCTCCCTCGGGGCTCCGATGGATCAGCTGCCCTCAGTCTCCCCTCGCCTCACCCATTCCTCCTAGTCTAGCGCAGTATCCAATGTAGCTCGCATTTAAATGGTGCGGATGTTTGTGGATTGTAAATAGAGTGTTTGGCTTGGGCGGTGTTGCCTTGTCCAGATGTCTTTAAACGCCACTCGGAGTGTTGATGGATAAAGAACTCTTAGCACGTGTTAGGAACTTCCGAATGCCTCTGTAGTCTGCAATTTGTGACCTTCAATTCCCTCATTTCATCCCTTTCTCATGAAGCTTTAATACGTAGTAGGTCAATGTGCAGTCGCAGTGAGCGAAGTGTACTCTTCAAATGTCTGCTCTTTACTCCCTTCCTTGTCCTTACTTTCGTTTGATTAGAATTTCAGAATTTATAAGATTCTAGGCAGTTTGCGTTTAGAAATACTATTTCCTGTGGACACGGTGCTTTTAACAACAGAATCCTAGCATGACAACGGCACTATAAATAATCACCCTCTGGCATATTTCACTTAAAAAGGAAACTCGGATGCTTCAGCAGAGTTGCAATAAAAGACACGAATCCCTTTGGACAAAATCGCCTTAGTGATAAGCGCTTTGAGAAAAAAAAAAAAAAAAATGGGGGAGGGGGAACTGCACAACACAAGAAACCTTAACAAGCGCTGTAGTAACTAGGGTCAATGTTTCATAAGAACATCAGTTTACTTTCTTTTCTGTGTATATACGAACTTGCAGTAAACAGAGCCATTGGTGTTCGAAATGTATGTTGAACAGCATAACTGAAAGATTCAAGTTTAACTACGAAACTTGACATTGTAATTCTGCATCTTCCAAACATAGGATACGAAGATCTTCAAGAAAATCCTCCCTTTGTAGGAAACATCTTTTATTTTCAAAATTGCCTTGTAATTTGTGTATAATCGCTATGAGATATAAAGTACATATTTGAATATTCAATAAACCACCCACTTAAAATATTCTGGGAAATGCATCTTTAATAACTTTTAAATCATAAAAGAAATGAAACAGCTTACAAAATTTCCAAATCTCTGAAAATTGTATAATTTACTCGATTATAATTTTTGAAATATTAATTATTTCTGAGATACTGTTTATTATTGATCTGATGGCCAAATATTTTATACATTTTCACCTCTGATTTGTTCTCCCCTCGTGGGCATAAAAACACGGCGGACTCAGTCTGGTTAAGAACTGGCCTAGTGATCCAAAGTCCCAGGTTCAAACTTAGCAGAGACCAATGATTTTTAGGCTGCGCTTAAAATGATAGCCCATGACAATAGATTTACTAACGTGTATCTAACAGAAATCTTGAGGGAGGAAATCCGGCACACCGATTTTGTTGATACAGTCTTGAAAATGGACAGCCGCTTTAACAAACAAAAGTTGTATTTATTATTTATTTACTTAATTATTTATGTATTTATTTATGATTTATTTATCTATTTATTTAGCTATCTATTTATTTGTTTATTTATTTATTTATTTATTTATTTATTTTTATTTATTACTAAACTAAACCGTATTTCAAAGTCAACACACAGTGACGTGTTCTTAAACGATTTGAATATCACTTTAAGCCAAAAATCTTGTTCATGTTGTCGTAGTTGGTACAAATATGGTGACTGACCTGGCTCTACACGGGTTCCACTTTTAAATGTGTATCATGAAACAGTTTCACGATCATGGGGGATTGTGCGTGTGTTCATTTTGTGGAAAGGAGTGCAGTAGATATCATACAGTGGAATGTGAAGCAAGGAAGATTGCAGTCAGCGAGTTCCTTAAATCTGGTTGAACAATGCACATTGTGGGCATTTATTATTATTATTATTATTATTATTATTATTATTATTATTATTATTATTATTATTATTATTATTATTATTATTATTATTATTATTATTATTATTATTATTATTATTATTATTATTATTATTATTATTATTATTATTATTATTATTATTATTATTATTATTATTATTATTATTATTATTATTATTATTATTATTATTATTATTATTATTATTATTATTATTATTATTATTATTATTATTATTATTATTATTATTATTATTATTATTATTATTATTATTATTATTATTATTATTATTATTATTATTATTATTATTATTATTATTATTATTATTATTATTATTATTATTATTATTATTATTATTATTATTATTATTATTATTATTATTATTATTATTATTATTATTATTATTATTATTATTATTATTATTATTATTATTATTATTATTATTATTATTATTATTATTATTATTATTATTATTATTATTATTATTATTATTATTATTATTATTATTATTATTATTATTATTATTATTATTATTATTATTATTATTATTATTATTATTATTATTATTATTATTATTATTATTATTATTATTATTATTATTATTATTATTATTATTATTATTATTATTATTATTATTAATATTATTATTATTATTATTATTATTATTATTATTATTATTATTATTATTATTATTATTATTATTATTATTATTATTATTATTATTATTATTATTATTATTATTATTATTATTATTATTATTATTATTATTATTATTATTATTATTATTATTATTATTATTATTATTATTATTATTATTATTATTATTATTATTATTATTATTATTATTATTATTATTATTATTATTATTATTATTATTATTATTATTATTATTATTATTATTATTATTATTATTATTATTATTATTATTATTATTATTATTATTATTATTATTATTATTATTATTATTATTATTATTATTATTATTATTATTATTATTATTATTATTATTATTATTATTATTATTATTATTATTATTATTATTATTATTATTATTATTATTATTATTATTATTATTATTATTATTATTATTATTATTATTATTATTATTATTATTATTATTATTATTATTATTATTATTATTATTATTATTATTATTATTATTATTATTATTATTATTATTATTATTATTATTATTATTATTATTATTATTATTCCTGTTGAACCTACAAGTGCATATTGTATCACAAAAGAATTTCTACAAATCTTTATCCGGATTAATATAAAGTAGATGGAAGAATAAGGCTTTGCGAGTATAGTTTGTAGGAGAAAGGGAGAGAAGGAAGGAAGTGGGGTTTAAGATAAAAGGTCATGTGTCTACAATGCATTAGATTCCTTTTGCCTGGCCTTGTTAAGAAAAAGGATTTTCAATGCTATCATATAGAGATCTTTCGAAAGATTTTGCTACCACTTAACTGTCTACTTATACCTATATCTCCTTTGTATAGACAGGTTAATATAAATAAATCCCTTTCTACTGATATTTATCTTTATTAAAGTCAAGTGCATGTAAGAACAATATTTTAAAATATTTTGTTGAATAATGGTTAGAATAAATTATGTAGCACACATAATAATTTTGTTTTAAAATTAGCTTTTGTTTAGGAATCTGAGTTATCCGGTTTATTATAGGAAACCGTTTGGAAAAGGTGCCTTGTGGGGTTGTAAAATTCAGCAACTCTTTTACACAAATAACATTTACTGTATCAAACAATTCTATGGCTGTCATTACCAAATCAGTTGAATGATTACTCACTTTTGTCTATTTTACATGAGTAAATATAATAAATCTTCTAGTATATTCCAGCCAACGCCCAACCTTTGTGAATATACGTGGTTAATTGTATGAAATAGAACGAAATCCAATAATGGTTAAGAAAATCCAATTTTCTGCAGATCCCTTTTACTAAAATTAACGTACCCTATCACAATCGGCTAACACTACCAGGATCAGAATTACGCTTTACTTAAAGGAATGGCATGGCCGCCCCGTGGCTCAGTGGTTAGACCACTTGGCTCTCACCAAGGCGGCCCGGGTTCGATCCCAGGCGACCGCAAAGTGAGATTTGTAGTGGACAACATGGCGCTGGGGCGGGTTTTCTCCGGGACCTCCGGTTTCCCCCGCCATCTTATTCCACCGGTGCTTCATCTCATGTATCATCAGTGTCACCGCCTGCGGTGCCGTATGTAGTAAAAGCGGGCGTTAAACACTACACATTTTTAAAGGAATGGCGAGTCAACGCTTGATTTCTCATCAGCTCAACTCGGGTTACAAGGGCTTGTTGCCAGTTGCGCTAAGTACGCTGTTGGCTTCCTTTGTTGACACCGGTAGCACGACTGCGACTACCTTAAATGAGTTTTAAGTTGGAAGGACGGACGTTGGGATCCTAGTTAAGCTGATCTCCTGGTAAACTTTCATTTTGGCGTGAGTTACCCGTTGTTATTCGGTCCGGCCTGCTGAATTCTTACGTGGGTATCCTTCCATATTTCATGATTTTCTTTAACATTTTTGAAATATAGATAATATTTGAGAGAAGATTGAGTGAAATATGGTCTGTTATATATTGTTAATTAATTATTTACTTTAAATTGTTGATTTTCTACTTACAATGTTATTGGTTTAGTTTTATGCTTCTTATGTACACACGCACACATTTCTATGTCTGAATTTGTTGCTGTGAGCATATTATTGGTCCAAATATTTATGAATGTCCTCAGTATAAGCCGACGTAGTTGTGACTGAGTAATATCGTGGGAACATACTTATTATACCAGTTTGTTTGTGATATATGGAACCTGAAACATTGTATGAGAAGTTATAACAGAAGTAAAGAAAAATTTTCAATTAAATAATTCGTACTATTATCAAACCCTTTTTACCCTTTTGGTATACATGTTCCTTATGTATGTTTTCATTTTCAGCTGTTTTGAATATTTTGAATATTTACTTTATTATTTACTGACACCCGAAAAAGTTAAACCTGTTTCTGATTGCTCTACGAAGTTTTACTTAATTTGCTATAAATTTTACTGCTAAAATGGTATAAAGTGCAGCATCGTATTTGAAATTTTAACTATGGCTTTTGGCATAATTATATATTATGAGTATGACAAGGACTTACGGGTGGTAGAAACATTTCAAAGAGGCTTGAGAAGACGCAGAAGATGACAGCTCCGGATATCTTCACATATCAGTTACTATCGAATGTGTGGATAAAGCAAAGAAAATGGTTCTGGAAAATCACCGAATCATCATCAGTAAGGTTTAATCAGAATTATGGCAGACCACTTGTATAAATCTTCCTGCGCCGTGGCGTAGTGGGCTAAGGCGCTATGCCTTGGCCGTCTGCCACGGAATGCGGCCTGGGTTCTAACCCACCCCTGGTGGTTGCAGATTTTAAGACACGGCTATAGCACTGGTGCCCACTCAGCATCGTGAGGAAATTAAGGACTTTGCGATAGGTAAGCGGCCCTGGTCAAGAAAGCCAACTTTCCGGCTGGGGGTGCCGAAATGCTGACCACATCTCCTCCCCGTTGGAGATGACATGAATTTATAATAATTATATTAAATAAATTACAACATTCTCGTACTATAATCTCTTCCAATAGGTGTATTAACTTTCGGTAATATATCTATATTTACAACACAAAAATACATGTAGGAGGACCTTTAAGGGACGGCACCTTCCAGCCACTGTTTCCCTTATTACCTACTTTATTTTGATTCTTCGCATACTCTAGTTGGCTTTCATTCATAGTTCAATGCTTGTGTGCTAAAATTTACGATACTAGTCTGGATAACACGTATTATTATAGAGGGGAAAACAGGTCGAGAACTGAACTAATCAGCGTGATTCAGTACAATTGATTGTACGTAAGAACCAACTGGGATTCCCAAAACAATCCTGCAGTTAGAGCATCAAGATCTGTGCACAACAGGGGATGTTAATGTTTAATAATCCAATAGACATAGTTTCGTCTGCATAACAGAAATTCCTAGATTGCAATTTGGTGCAACGTCACGCTTTACCTGGAATGCGACGTTTGTTGGCTCTCAGGATTAACGCGTTGGTAGCAGTAGCAGATTGTCCAAGATAACACTCACAAAACTACCTGACATATCTGGAAGCAGTAATCCTGAGTTCCGTGCAAGATCCCTAAAATCGGCTGAATTCCGTGCGGGGTACCTCAAGGGGTGTGTGTAGCATTTCGGCAC
Organism: Mantis religiosa; assembly: GCA_030765055.1. Classification (NCBI taxonomy): domain Eukaryota; kingdom Metazoa; phylum Arthropoda; class Insecta; order Mantodea; family Mantidae; genus Mantis; species Mantis religiosa. Next base: position 127,551,898 of record CM060947.1, read on the forward strand.
ATTAGCAATTGGGCACATTAGCAATTGGGCACACAGGTAATTATCTAGGTTTCAGGGGGGAAGGGAGCTGTTTTTCCGGTTTAATTGTGAAGGTCATTTTCAGAGGGGGTGATTGATTATTTTTCCGCGTTCTTTGCTGAGGACACTTTCAGTTTGTAACTCGGAAAGATAAGTTTGCTGACATGGAACTCACAGAAACAGAGCAGGGTAAACCTTGTGCACTTTACAATGGGTATCGATACAGAGTAGGACGAGTTAACAAGGAATACATTACTTTTTGGAGATGTATAAATAGTGTCAAGTTTAAGTGCTCAGGAAGAATAATAAGCAGTAATAACGGTGTTTTGAAGGAAGTGCCACATATCGCATGTTGTGTGCCGGACGTTGCGGCCATTGAAGTTCAGAAGCGCATATGTAATGCAAGAGAGAGAGAGAGAGAGAGAGAGAGAGAGAGAGAGAGAGAGAGAGAGAGAGAGAGCATGAGAAGAAATTACTTCGATATCTGCGATTTATACGGAAGAAATAAGTCCGTTATTTAACCGCGGATATGAACTGGTGACTGAAATTCCTTCTCAAAATGTGGGTAAAATTAACCTACACCGAACTAGAAGAAAATCACAAGGTTTGCAGAAAGAGCCCGAAAGTCCTGAAAACATCGTTTTACCACCTGAACTGTTCAAGATGAACGATGGTGGTATGTTTCTTTCAGCAGACGATTTCTCTGCGCCACAACAAAGGATTCTGGTATTTGCAAGCACTAAAGGAGTAATTGCACTAAAAGAAAAGCACACCTTTTTAATGGACGGTACATTAAAAAACTGTAGCAAACAATATAGCCAAATATACACCATTCACGCCGATCTTGGAAGTACAAGTCATGAAACCAATGTCATGCCGGTGGTATACGCTCTTCTTCCAAATAAGAAAAAGGAGACTTACAGCAGGCTGTTCAACGCAATTAAAGAGAAGATTCCAGGCTGGATACCAAAGGAAGTAATTGAAGATTTTGAACCTGGCGCTATTCAAGCTTTGAAGTCTGTGTTTCCAAATGTTGCAACTATCATTTCAATCAGTGTATTTGGAGAAAGGTGCAATAATTAGGACTGGCACGTGTCTACATTCAAAATGAGGAAATTAGGCTCCATATAAGGATGTGTTCTGCATTGGCTGATCTTCCGCTTAGTAAAATTGACGATGGTTGGCTCATTATACAAGAAAACTCGCAAGAAAACTCGCAATTAAGTTTGTTCTACGACTACTTTGTGGAACAGTGGCTGGATAATCTTTCAATACCAACAGATTTATGGAACTGTCATGGAAAATGTCACAGAACCAACAATGCTGTCGAAGGTTGGAACCACTGGTTCAACAAAATCGTGCATAGACCACACCCTAATATACTCGCGCTAGTTAAGGCCTTGAAGGATGGTGCAGAATATCAGGGATATCTTTTCGACAGAAAAGAACTCAACTTGGAGGATAAAAAACGTAGAAAGTCTACAATTACTCTTGACAATAGGATTGCCAATAGCCTGAAAGATCTCGAGGAAACGAGAGATTTAAGAAAATGTCTGAAAACTTTTGCCTATGTCCATAAATTAAATTAATGACAAATTCTGTTTTATACGAATGAACTTGAATAATGAAGAACTGCAACGAATTCTTTCTGAATGAGCTTGTAAATAAATGTAAGTAAAATTATGGACCAAGAAAACACAAAACACATTGAGGAGTTCTAGCAGAACGAAGAAAGCAAAATAGTTATAATAACAAAAATAGAAATTTTTGGGGTGCGATAAGAGATCACCTCCACGTGGTATGCCCCGGAAACAGTATGCTTTATGTAGGCATAGCTGGCTAAGAATCTCTTAGAACAGGGTTTTCAACAAAATAATAAAAACGACCATGAGCAATTAACATTCCTGTGCCTCTCTTAATCCCCAGTACCTGAAACATGTTTTGCTGGTTGATCCGTGTGCCGAATTGCTAATGTGTCCAATTGCTACAGATGTCTTGTTTCTTTGGAAAAAGTGTGTAGAAAGGCCTTGCACATTTTATGTTCTTATACCTGGGATAAGGTGATATAAGCAGTAAACAGATATTTAAAAAGCAAAGCACTGATTGATGCATTTGAAGTATTAGTTCTCCTTGAATGAAAAAGGGAATGGGAACTAAGAAGTTAAAAATTACATACCTTTAAGTAAGTATCTGGGAATTCTATCAACAAATTATAATATATCGGAATTGGTTAACTTTGCAATGCGTTTTTTAAATTGACATGATTTGTGTATTTTAAAGAGTTCTACAGATGCTGTCCTGTAACTTTTTGTTTATCTCTTAAATAGCTTCATGTCTGCCTGACAGTGAATAGAGGCGTTAAGATGGGAAGCTTGAATAAACTTTTTCAAATTATTTTAAATTAAGTCTTATTTCTACTATTTATGATAAGTTTGAAATGATAATTTATTTGGGGGGTCCGGATCCCCTGGCCCCCCTTAAATACCTCCCTGCGAACACCGTCGGCTGATCCTACAACCGCGAAATAATTCAGAAGAATTATAGTACAAAAAACCCGTGGTATGACTATAAACAACCTAGTATTCACCTACATGGTAAGGAAGAAACCAGCGTAAAACCAAAGTTAGAGTGCCTAGTTGGCAGGGGCCGAACTCACGATCTTCAAATGCAGGCCACATACGCTACCGCTTGCGATTATAGGACAGAAAAGCCGTGGTATTACTATAAACACCCCAGCATTCACCTAAATGGTAAGGAAGAAACCACCGTAAAACCAAGGTTAGAGTGCGTGGTTGGCAGAGGCCGAACCCATGATCTTCAAATACAGGCCACATACGCTACCGCTTGAGATTATAGGACAGAAAAGCCGTGGATGACTATAAACACCCCAGCATTCACCTAAATGGCAAGGAAGAAACCACCGTAAAACCAAGGTTAGAGTGCGTGGTTGGCAGAGGCCGAACCCATGATCTTCAAATACAGGCCACATACGCTACCGCTTGAGATTATAGGACAGAAAAGCCGTGGATGACTATAAACACCCCAGCATTCACCTAAATGGCAAGGAAGAAACCACCGTAAAACCAAGGTTAGAGTGCGTGGTTAGCAGGGGCCGAACTCATGATCTTCAAATGCAGGCCACATAGCTACCGCTTGTGCCATCTCATTTCTTACTAGTTTTATAAGTTTTCTATATTATTTTAAGAAACAGGTAAAGTACTTTTATACGAAGGAAGAGCAAGATTTTACGTCTTTGATGCCATTAGTAAAATAACGGTCCGGGAGCTCCAGTGCAACCGCATAGCTCATAATGGAAGAAGCGGAAAGATTTGTTACAAGAGGCTGATAAAACAAAGTAGATGGTCGTAAAACTTCCTTAAATAGAGAAACTAAAGGAACACAGCCGTCGTAAAAGCCAAGTGCTGGATATACAACTCATGTTTAATAGCCTGTTTAGACATATACTCGCAAAATGTAAGACAGTTCAGCGTACTTACGTCCTAACTTGTGCTAACAGTTGTTACAAAAACTTCAGCCCCAGCAGTTTGTTGCACATTTTTCTTAGTTTTCACTAACTGTGGTAAGTGAGGCTCACATGCTGGAGGTTGTGGGCTCAGTCTATCGCTCACACTGAAGTATACTCCTATACTCCTGCTGCCCTAGGAAGCACACTTTCCTGTGAGCAATTTCCGCGAACAAAACCCATAAAACAAAACCTACTGGTAAGCTACTCTTGTGCCCGCCTCGGTAGCGTCAATGGTAGCATGTCTGCCTCACGTTCAAGAGGTACCGCGTTCGAATCTCGGTCAGAGTGAGTTACCTAGATAAGGTTTTTTCCGGGATTTTCCCTTATCCTTCAAGACGAATGTCGGGTAACTCTAAGCTCCATGGACTCTGGACTCATTTGAGCATCATTTCACCCAATTCATACACCGTCCGATATAACTTAACATTGGGGCGGACGTAAATTAGAGAAAGAAAAAGCTACTCTTGTGCATCCAACTTGTTTGAATGTAATATGGCGTAACACATAGGCGAAAGTGTCACTGTCGTCTGTCACGCTTGTGCACGTGGGTGCGGAGTAATACAAAAAGTGTGTTTTTTAAGACGGATGCAGTATAGTTATTTTTCCCTGGTTGACAATATTTGGATAGTTTGTCATCTACCACAGTTCCTTTCAATATAACTTCTGTTTTTCCGTTTTTTTCTCTTTTTTTTAGGTATAACAGTAAACTTTTTGATTAACAATGCTGTGAACTGCAGCATCGTTTGAGCGTCGCCGGTGTACCGAAATTTCACCCCGCAGGAATACTTTTATACGCCAGTAATATACTGACTTGATGCTGTCACATTTAGGTGCATCTTTTAACCACTTCTGATACGGGTTTAAACCAGTCACCCTGGTATCAGTAGACCAGCTGCAAACCAATTGAGGCACGCATTCTTCAGATGTGCTTTTAGATTTGGTGGTGTATGTCGGTGTCGAGCCCCTCCCTGATAGGGAGTTGTTCGGATTGGGTTGGACTCGGGGGCAGTGGTTCCCGATACCCGTGGGAGATAGGATACGTCTCCGGACGGGGTTGAGGGAAGCCATTATTATTCCCGCGTACTAGCCAGCATAGCTATTAAAGTCTATTTAGTTAACGCGTGTGCACGTCGGCCTCTACCTTTGACGAACCCTTATAATCGTTTTACAACACAGACCCTCCTTCTCGCAGTCCTTTCTGCAAGGTTGCCACCTTTCTCGATACGTCATGGGTATCGTACGAGGTTTCGTCTAAATAAATTATCTTATGTCCATTACTGCGATACTTCCATAGTTTTGACGATATATATCGCCAAGCTACAATTCTGCTGGTTTCCATAATAACCCTTATCTTATCCAAAGTGCGGTATTTGAAACCCAGCTCCTTTAGGAGACCGCGCAAAGTGCAGCGCCCATAAGGGAAATCACTAATTTCTTGCAAATGTGCAACCAATTCGTCTAAGTTGGGCGCTCTCCCTTTTGAATAGAATCTATAAATTTCTCGGCTAATTAAATCACATGTGAAATTATCTACTTTAGAGAAACGTTTTCTTTTGTTTTCACACTTGATCGGCGTCTTTGGTAATCCTTTCGTCACAATATTTCTTACTGTATTTCTGTGAATACCCAGAATTTATCATCAGGTTCATTGCATGACCCCTTAACAAGATTATTTGTCAGCACATATTTATATGTGTTCAAAACAAGGCTTGAATTTGCTTAGAAACAGTTCCCGTTATAACTTTGTTGTTTGAGGCTTCTCCAGTAACATAACTCGGCCCAGCAACACTTTCCATTTCATTCACACTGTTGTCTTCAGTTTGATTATTTTCACTTTACTAAAAGTTACCTACTATTTTATTTGCATTTACCACTGCATTTCCCTCCCACGGACGCGACATGGTGACACACAACGAATTCCTGCACGTAATGTAACAGATCAACTGAGAGTTGGAACTTTGGCAACTGAGGCTCCACGTGGAGTAGACATGCGACTGTCACTTCCAGAAAATCACGGTTGCTATTGGTCCTCAACGACAGTGTTCCACTTCTGAAGTGTGGAGATAGATTTATGACGGTCATTAGTGGGCTGTCGGGTCAGGTTCCTTTGACTCCGAACTGCACACTCGTTGACTAGACAGACTTTAGAAGGTGTGCTAGATCAACAGGCGGCCCCACCGAGGTCATATCGGTAGTCTTCCCATTTTGGAGTTGGTGCGCGTAAGTGGCGTGTCCACTTCCATCCCGTCTTGAGTCCACAGGATCAGATGGGGGGGGCTTGTTAGTTTCTAGATCTTGCCCTATGGAAAGAGCCTCGGAGGCGCCGGGCGCCCTTGGGACAACTTGGCAACTCCCTTGTACAAGGAGGCTCGGGTCCTTGGCCCTACGGGTCCAGGACTAATGGGAGTAGAACCTCTGCACTTAGCTGTATGTCGGTGCCGGACAGATGACGCGGATAGTTACTTAAAACGCCTCCCCGTGGACGTTAGAAGGATGTTTGGTGACATGACTAATGTCTTGATGGCTCTCTCTCTCTCTCTCTCTCTCTCTCTCTCTCTCTCTCTCTCTCTCTCTCTCTCTCTCTAAGGAGCTTGAATATTGGGACAAGTCTGCATGTGATCTCCATTTCATCCCTTCCTTCTTGGAATTGTAACTACAATAGATATAATGGGTCTGGTGTGCAAAGCGTCCCTTTGCGTTATATAACCTATTGTTTTAACCAATTTACGATAACCACTCGTATCTTCATGTCATGCTACCTTCTGCTACACATCTACTTTATAAAATTCGTCTATAAATTCTTATTAATTGCATATTTTTCTATATTTTACATGTTAATATATTTGAACGTTTAAAAAATGATTAAGTTAAACGTTTTCGTTTAGGTAAAAGAAATACAGGAGGCTAAAGCAATAGTCCACTCGTTAAAACTTTTAAAGAATGATTTGAAATTCCACTCTTTACATAAAGAAAGATGCTTCAAGTTCTTGAAACAATGGCATATTATTGAGAACTCAAATGAATAAAATGAATATCTGCGAAACGGTTAACGTCACAAAATTATTTGACACAAATTATATGTTTTGAGGAAATCCACATTTATCTGAGTATTGAGGTTTTGTCTATCTTTGATGGTTTACACAGGACTTGGAACAGTAATTACCAGGTGCGAAACTACTCTCCTACTTTCCATTTCTTTGTGGCCACCAAAGTTTAAAACCAGTTCCACCTAATACGCGTGTAGTACGTGTACTAGTACCAGTTATTCCAGGTAAGGAAGATACACTACTCTATTCACACCTTGGGAGTTTTCCGCAGGCCAGAGGTCTTCACGTATATTAAACTAATATAATTATGTTATTCATGCAAATGTCTTAAACATGTGGTGTATTACATTGATTTCTTTGTAAATAAAATGCAACAAAAGAATAGTTATACACAGGATGAAATTGGGCGGGGAGAATGTCCTTGAAAGTTTTCTTTGGCATCCTTGGAAGATTTTAAATTAATTAGCGTAAAATATGCTTTCCGTTAATGTTGACTAGTGTAAAATAGAGTAAAAGTATACTTTACGCAAATGCTTATAAGCATAACATTTTCTAAGTATAATTCCGGAATGAAGGTAACTGATGTTGAACTGTCACTAGACTATAGACAGGGAGGTTGCAGAAAGTATCCCCCCTCCCAAAAGTCGTACGCTCCTTTGGGGTTTGCAGACGTACAGAACCTGCGTTTACCGCACAATCAACATAACTAGGTGAGGGTTTTTGGTGCTAGCAGTCAACTAAGAGAGGCGGCGTAATGGTTCCACACCAGATCCATCACCGCTACTGATCATTCATTTCAAACTGACCACTGCTGTGACTTTCATCAATGAATAATCCAACGAGTCCCATTACAACTCTATTTCCTATGTGTTCTTCCAACAACCTGTGCTTTCGTCAATATTTCTACTGGAGTTTTCGAACATGTTCACACGAAATTTTCCATTCCTCCGCCATAACTGCTTTGTTGTATCCATTGTGGCTTTTCTATTTCGCTTTTTTGCTTATGTCATATTTTTTCTCCTACTGACAATGTTCCGCGGGAATTTAAATGAATTTATGTAAATGGAAATGATAGGATGGAAGTCTCACCATTTGGTGTCCATGCTGACGAAGTAGCGTTACAGCTGTGTAAATGGTTGATGTCCTATGAGTTTTCACCAATTCTTAATACTCTGTTTCATTTTCTGTTATCCAAGTTTTAATCATTTTTTATTCTGAGACTTGCATGGTGGCTTATGATTTTCCAACACTATCACTGCATTAGGTGGCAGGTTAGTTAATTTCTCCTTTGTCCATTTCAGAATACACTCCTGATTCATTTCGCGATTATAATTTCAAGGTTTTCGTTTGGCTTTGAAAATGAAAGTTCTGTTTGGAATGAAACCAGTTTCTCCACCTGCATGAGCGATAATGAATGGATGTCTGCACCTTGGTTCCTTTTCACTCCAAATGCACTGCCACTCTGCCAAAACTTACTATACCGCTCGCAAAAGTTAAAGGCATATGAATGCTATTGCCAAGCCTAGTTTACCGGCGGACGTTCTGTACAAAATCCTAAAGCATTACAGTCTTACCTTGACACGTGTCACAGCAGTGAAACAGCAAGCACGTTTCCAATCCAGTAACTCGCTTTCCAACTTCATAGATCTTTCCCGGAGATTGAAACACAGGTATGCTCCCTTTTTCTAAAGATGAAGCTACTTCCCTACAAATTCGTGACACTGTGCACACTACATACACCACAAGGTTGTAGAGTTAATTGCTGGGATTTTGAAAAATCTACAGTTGCCCTATATCCAGGATTGGAGAGCTTTCGTAAAAACTTGTTCATATTAAACAGGGGCGGCTTCTGAGGTAGTGCCGCTGTGCCATGGCACCATCCGTATGAAAACGAAAGAAAGAGAAGTGTATACGAATTGCGCAGAAAAGTTTGTTTCTGAGTGTTTGCTCCCTCGTGTAAATAGGCGCGTTAAACGCAAGCGCTCTGTCCTGATTGTTTTCCGTGGCTTGGTGCCGATTCAAGAACGGCACCGTCTACGCTCATAAGTGCCTGTGTTAAGGGCTAGAATGTCTGCTTATACACGGCTTCTTATGGGAGCAGCTAGTGCCGAGATTTCTCTGGCGCATAACTTATGCTTCATCCGCTAGAGTGTAGTAAAGAAGGGGACTTAAAGATACCTCTATCTGTCGCGAAATCGTACACGAACGTTTCTTATCACAGAATCCATGAATTGTATTATCAAACTTTTACTGTACTCGTTACACCTGTGCGTAACAAGAGTACGGATGTAATAAATATCTATTTGCGTTTCCCTGTACGTTCTGTTTGGTACAATATATTATAAAATAGGATGGATTATTGGTAAAATTATCTAAATCGTTCGAAATTGGTACACATATTTATTATTTAACAACCCTTATTTTAATTTATTTATTTATTCATTAATTTATTATTCATTCATTTATTATTTATTTATTATTTATTCATTCATACATTTAATTATATATTTCTGTTTTGTTTATTTATTTAATTTACCTATTTATGTATTTATGTATTCATTCAATTATTCATTCATTCGTTCATTTATTTATTTATTTATTTATTTATTTATTTATTTATTTATTTATTTATTTATTTATTTATTTATTTATTTATTTATTTATTTATTTATTTATTTATTTATTTATTTATTTATTTATTTATTTATTTATTTATTTATTTATTTATTTATTTATTTATTTATTTATTTATTTATTTATTTATTTATTTATTTATTTATTTATTTATTTATTTATTTATTTATTTATTTATTTATTTATTTATTTATTTATTTATTTATTTATTTATTTATTTATTTATTTATTTATTTATTTATTTATTTATTTATTTATTTATTTATTTATTTATTTATTTATTTATGGCACCGCCAATACTATGCCTCACCGGCCGCCTCTGATATTAAATATAATTTTTCTGCTCTGAGAATGAATCACGTTTGTTGATCAAAAAATCACATGTCCCGGCTTCGCGGGACATGTTCACGCACTCGGTTCACAAACACTGGAAGAAAGATATGTGTATAATAATAGTGTAAAGTAATATTAACAATATTTCAGCTCGAGTTCAACACACGACTTAACGATGTCATTCACTTTAAAAGGAACAACACCTCTACTCTGAAAACGAGCCAAAAATTTACTCTGTTTCAAACTACGTGACTTCTGTTTTCATAGCATAAGCCGACCAAGGCAAGTGCAGTTCTGCAACGGGGAGCGCCACTTGTACGCGTTAATGCTTGCCTATCCTCCTGTACAATCCGGTTCAGACAACGGAACGCTTACAATTCATTGATATTTTCCCTGAGAGTTACCTATAATTAAACCGGGAAGTTCAGCCATTTATTTTAGTTAAAACAGGCAGACAGAAAGGCGCTTAAAATACCACTAGCTAATAATATAATTAAATGTTGGGCAGCGATTCCTGTATTTCTAACTTTAATTGTTGGTCGAGAGTATTTTTTATTGTGATATGGAACATTGTTAATGACAACAATGCTCCTTTGCAGTCATCTAGGTAGCAGTTGGTGTTGTAATTATATGGGATTGTTTTTGTAGTCAATTTCGTTGGGTTAGATATTTTGGATTTGTAATCGTAAATGAGATAAGCACTTGGAATAAATTTCATCTCCCAGCCAGCATACAAGAATAATAAAACGCTATCAAGCACTGTGATTTGCATTCTATCTCTAAGTGTTACTCTGCCAACACTTGGAAACAGTGTAGTGGTTGTGAATCCACACTTCTTTTATTCTTACACTTTTTAACTCAAAATCCAATATTTTCACTGTTTTCGTAAAACTCAGTAATTTTTCAGTGCAGGAATTTCCTTTTCAGCCACGTGATACTCCTTATATTTTCTTCTAATTATGCACTTGTCCACTTCATCCATAGCAATTTTATTTGCAGGAGACTTACTTCCTTTTAAATCTTGCAACTTTATTTCTTTTACATTCCACAGGGATACTACATAGTGCGCCAGTAAACGTAAACCAAACTGTACAGCATTTCGTGACGTATTTGTGTCGTCATCGCGTTAGTTCGCCTGGTTTCCGCTACTGTAGCAGGACTGCAATCGCCTTGGCTGGGTAATAAGTGCATTATTTATTTATGCTTGAGATATGAGGAAAGAATGTTGTTGATTTTCAGGCTCATCTGTGTTGAATGGATGGATGTTGGGTAACCGTAACCACGTGAACATAACAAGTGCATAGCTCGCGTTATAAGTATCGTAGAGGCAGGAGCTTTGTACGGTCATGATCAGAAAGTAAAATTCTTTCTTGGTATCTGTAATTTTCAAATATTTATTCGTAGCTTAAACCATAGTATGTGAAGATAAAAAGTGCATCGTTCGTGTTCTAAGTATCGTAGAGACAGGATTTTTGTACGTTAATGTCAGAGGTTCTACTCCCGGTAGTCCTGGACCAGTAGGACCAAGGACCCGGGCCTCCTTCGACCAGGGAGTTACCGAGCTGTCCCAAAAGGGCGCCCGATGTCCTCCGTGGGGTTTTCCATAGGGCAAGACCTGGGTTACTAACAAGGCCCCCCCTTCTGGTTCAAGGACACAATACGGGATGGAAGTGGATACGTCACTTACGCGCGCCAACACCTAAAGGTGAAGGCTACCGATATGACCTCGGTGGGGCCGCCTGGCGATCTAGCACGCCTTCTACTATCTCTGCAGGCTAGTACCCGGGAATATTAATGGCTTCCCTCAACCTCATCCGAAGACGTACCCGATCACGCACGGGTATCGGGAACCACTGCCCCCGAGTCCAACCCAATCCGAACTACTCCCAATCAGGGAGGGGCTCGAATGTTCGACCCGAGGTTCCTCTAGCAAAGTCAGAGGTACCACTAGTACTAGGGATCCACAGCGCCCGCACCATGGCAGCTAAAGGGGACGGATCCCCTCAGGATTTTTGTATGGTCAGTATCAGGAAATTAACTTCCTTCTTATTATAAGATTGGCATATGTAATATTCAAATATTTATCCGTAACATTTAACCACAGCCATGTGAAGATAAAATGTGCAGTGCTCGTGTTCTAAGTATCGTAGAGACAGGATTTTGTACGATCATGATTGGAAAATAAACTTCTTTCTTATTATAAGATTGGCGTCTGTCATTTTTCAAACATTTATCCAAGCGTAATTAATATAATGTTCTCAGTTCAGGCCCGCAAGATGCGTGTAAAGTCGCGCTGTTCGAACGGTTACCATGGATTTATCTTTGGTAATAGATACATCTCAGATAACGCACTGATTACTCCTCGTGGACTGAACATATGTCTGTCATTTGCGATTCCTGCGAATTCCATTGGCTGAAGTGATGCGTTTACTGGTGCTTAGCACAGGGCCGGGAAGCGGGGCAGATCACAAGAGTAATCGTGCGTTATTTGGGAGGTTTGTGTTAACAAACATAAATCCATGGTGACCTTTTGAGAAGCAGGATAATACTACATTCGGCAGCGCTGCTAGGCGGAGCAAGCTTATGATTCGCTGGAGGTTGCAGTACGGCCTGCCTCCATATGCCCTTAACTTTTGCTAAGATTATAACTTTCTAGTAAGGGTGAATCCGCACTTATCACGGGCTTTATGTCAGCTCTAGATTTCGCATTGTGTGTCATAGCTCTTAAATAGCGACCTCTGCATACACCTTTATAACTTTTTTACATTAAATGCAGCCTTAAGGTGTTGCATTTCTTAAAGATGAACTCAATGCTTTTCATGAAGACTTACCTGATCTCCTGTGGAGCCGGCTTTATTCTCTAATAGCTGCAAGAATTTTATTTACAGAAGACACATTATCTCTTATGTACTTTGAATTTATCATATTTCGCAAATCAGTTTTTCAAAATCAAGTATCGCTTTGTAGGCCTCTTTCTCTTCTTTCCTGTATGTTAACTTGCTACCTCCTCTCAGCATTTATTCCTTGTTGTGTTATCTGCTCACTTTTGAGCTCAGCAACACCGGTGGTTGAAACAATATGCTGAGAGTAGCCTTGTGCAATAAAAGCTTTAAAGCATTTGATCTTTTTCTCTTCGTCAAAATACTCAACTAGGTATGCAGTAGCTCTAACAATACTTTTAATTGCTTTATGAAACACTTCCTGTATAGCGTCTAAGTGAAACAAACTTGATAAACAAATAGGAAGAAAAAAGAAAAAGAAACTCCGGATAATTTGGATGACTTTAATAAGCATCACTTTTATAAAACAATTCCAAGTATAGTCTGCTGACGTTTTGTTTCGGTAACACCTTATTGACACAGTGATCATCCAAAATGCCGGAGCTAAAGGTAGAGGATGGCAGATGTACGTTGCACATGTTTTGCAGATAAAGTTATGTTGGTGGTGTAGTACCTAACTGTTCGTGAGCCTTGACTTCGTGACCCGCGACTGTTGTTTTGCAGTGCATATAACCTGAAGCTAATTTTATTCAATATGTCCAATCATGAGAAATATTTACTCAAATGTTATTTCAGATTAAGCAATGTGAACATGGTTACATGTAATGTTCAGAAAAGACGCCCAGTTCTGGAGGCAACGATTTATTCTTTTGTTAGTAGAGAATTCATACTTCAGCATAGCAAGATTATCACTGCTATAATTAAAATATAACAAAAATTTTAGATTTTCATAGATTTCATATATTTTCATTCTACACTTTTCTGAGGCATATTTTCCTCACTCAGTCACTCAGTAGGTATTTAAGAGACAGACTTTATCCAATTTTTCAAAATATTCAAGATATACCCTTCATTTCATATTAGCATCTTCAAGTGTAATATTCACCTGGAGCTATATTTCAGGAAACATAACAGCAACAAATGAATTTCGTGGGTGTATTCCGTTTTTTGTTTTTGTAATGTTTAACGCCCGCTTTAACTACACGCGACACCGCACGTGACACTGATGATTCCTGAAATGAAGATGGAGCACCGCTGAAATGAGAACGCGGAGTAAAACGGAGCATCCGGAGGAAACCTGCCCCTACACCATTTTGTCCAGCACAAATCTCTCATGGGGTCGCCTGGGGTCGGAACGGAGCCATTTTGGTGTGAGTCGAGAGGTCTAACCACTTGGTCACGTCACGGTTTTGGGGTATTTCGTGTTATTTATTATTAATTTCAATTCATATACTCGAAGTATGTGCAGTATGAAATAATCAAGACCGATGGCTTGGATGGTAACGTTTCTGTCTTCAATTCTGTTATCCCGAGCTATATTGTCTTTCAACCGGGCACCCACACATTAAATTACACGTATTGAAAGTGAATATATAGATAAATAAATTACCATAATGAGGATCCGTTATCCTCATTTCCTCACATTTTGCATCCTTTCTTTCTGTTCAAGATTTTCATTCTGGTCAAGTGAACAAAGTTGTTACCATGAGATTGCTCAAGGTAATTTCCTGTGTGGAAAGGGCTTATCTGGTGCCCGATTAAGACTATTACTTGCATTTTTTTGTAATTTACGTCCTCCAACGTTTAGTCATATCGGACGGTGAATGGATTGGATGAAATGATGCTCAAATGAGTCCAGGGTCCATGGAGCTTAGAGTTACCCGACATTCGTCTTGAAGGATAAGGGAAAACCCCGGAAAAAACCTAATCCAGGTAACTCACCCTGGCCTATATTTGAACTCGGGACCTCTTGAACTTGAGCTAGACATGCTACTATCTACGCTACCGAGGCGGACAATATTACTTGGATGCACTCCAGAAGATATGGTGAACTAGTGCCGACTTAGTATCGGCACAATCTGGAATTAATAATTAGAGAAGTGGTTGACAGATGCTGTGTTTATCACGTGAGGTCCAGTTCCAAGCAAGGGGCAGCACAGAGTGAGCGGTAAACACAAACCGCTACAAATCTACAGTAATGGTCCATAATAAAGATTTATAAAAGACCTTCAATTCCTAAGTTATCTACAGTAAGTAACCGAATTACCGATACTAATTATGTGCAAATATTGCAAAAGCTAGGTCAAGAATTTGATGCTAGATTTCAAGATGTTGCAAACCTGCCATCTGATATCACATACACGCAACACCACTTTTAATGGACACTGATTAAACGCCGTCATTGTAATTACAAATTTGCATCTAAGACATATTTCAAAACAAAAATGATTTTCAGGAAGTTTCCCTTCCGCAATATCTGCATAGTTACCAACTTTCTGATCTCAACTTGAAACATATTCTTCACTTTCGTGTATGCCCTACCATGGCTCAAAAATTTACAGAACTGCCCCCTAGGCAAAGTCTTCCAGCAGGTGAAAATCCCCGCACAGGTATCGCGAATCGAACCAGGTCTCCCGCTCCAAATAATGTTTACTGCCTTGTATTATATTAGAAAATTAACACATATTTTGTCAAAGTAAAGGGACCGTGACGCCACTGCTTATTTTAAGCTTTTTAGGCGTCCTCTCCAATTTTGCGCTCATTTAACAGATATCGCAGAGCAGTGAACAATTTTATTCGCGAATATCTTAGATCAAGTCATCCATCTGTTACTTGCGTTCTTTATTTGTCTTCCTCAGGTCGTAATGAGATCCAATGGAATATTCTGGAGGACCATGCATGCGTAAGGCTTCTATATAAAATGATTCCTTCCATTCTTAAAAATACATTTTGTATTTATTGACATTTTTGTCTTAAGTTGGGATGTGTTTACACGCAAGTAAGTGATAGTTCATTTTGCATGCAAATGTTTATTTTCCGTGAAATCTTGATGTGGTATAAATAAGACGCATAAAATAGAAATAAAATACTAATGTCAAAACTGTGAACTTAATTTATGTATATTTTGAGGTAATATAGCGTAGTTTATAAATTGATTTGCATGACTTTTATATGTGAATAATGATACGCATAGTTCACTCTTCCATATTGTTCTTACTTGCGCACAAGCAGGAGATCACAGCGTTAGATAAGGGAGAATTAGGTTGGCGGTAGTGAAGATGAGACATCAGGTCCTTTAGCCGTTCACTCATCCACAAACACTGCATCTCTGCCGCAGCTTCCGGTGCGGAATGTAGATCTCTGCATCAGTCCCGCTCTTCCATAAATCTCATACCGTCCCCTGACTGGCACGTAGCCCAACTCCATTACATATCTCAGACAGATGTACAGTAAGTCCTCAAACTAGTAACATATGGTTTTATCCCCACTCCTTTTACCAACTTTAACTTCCGAGAAAAGGTTTGAAACTAGAATTTTGCCTGGAAAGTTTAGCGAAGTTGAACTGTGGGCTTCTGCGGAAGAAGATACTCTGAAAATGACTTCTTTTAGAATAAGCACTTTTGCTACTCTTTATCACGTTTCGAACGACTCTAGTTGCCAACCCCAGCGCCATTGGGGTGCTGTCAGCGAATTGCTGGCTGTGGTATTATCGATCAGCGTTTATGTATGTGTTTGTGTGTGTAATTACTAATTGCAAATCAAGAGGAGGGATGGCCAAATGCTAAAGTGGCGGTTATTTCGTTATAGTTCTATTCTTATTTTTCGTATAATATTTATGAATATAGGTAACATAGAGTCTGAAATGGTTACATACACTGCACAAACTTGGGCCTTCATTACATCTTATTACCTCGAGGCACTGCCTGTAATACACAATATTTAAGGGACAACTGTAGGGGAATTACTTCTGAGACTTTTACAATATATAATGCGCACTGTAATATAAATTCTGCAATATTAAAAGCACGAAGAAGGAACGGACCAATAAAATCTTAAGTCAATAAATCTTGCATTTCACAGAGAATATTTGATACTTCTGTAATGGTTATAGACATAAAAACTTTACAAATGTGTCGCGTAAAATGGAACTATCTTGATTTGAAAATATGCATGTATAATTTTAGATGTAAAAGTTGTATATTTATTATTCATCATTGAATTGTACACAAATTATTTCTCTGGATAAACGAACTTAGCAACTTTATTTTTGGAACATTTCGGAGCGTGAACGTTGAGATAGTACGTCGAGTATTACGTTGCATTCATATCGCTTTGTTTTGATTTGATGTTCACTCCTTCTGCACTGTGATCCTAACAGTCTGAGTCATCAAGGAGCTTGCTAAAATACATCACTTTGTAGAACTTCTTTTTTGTGGAGTATATTTTTTCAGAGAAATTCCTTGTTATTTATTTTCCAAAACAAACATTTTTTCAAATGTAAATTCGTTAATCGTCTTTGTATCTCCTGGCCATACAAAGAGAACGGAATTACAAAGGTACCACGTAGCGGTTAAAAGATTTGACTTTTGCTTAAAGCTTACTATATTTCGTATTCTTGCAATGGCGAGAAAATTAACAATAAGATAGTATTTATCTCTAATACCATGGAGCAGATAGAGGAATAAGCTTGTGTAAGAATCTTTATGCAAGAGTAGAAAAAATTATGTGAGTGAAAAACACCAGATTTATTTCTTTTGTATATAATTATAGGTTTTGTATTCTAGGAATATTTTCACTCCTACCGAAGAAAAATATTTATTAAATTTATAATCCGTAGTTACATATTTTCATAGTGTACGCCTTTTCATACATTATAGCCGAAAATTATTGAACACATCTCATTTTTAGGATTTCTTGAAACAATGGAATAAAATAGATATAATATGTAGTCACAACAACATATTTAATGAAAAACATCAATATATATTAGATTTTTCTTTCTTGAAAATAACCTCCCCTTGCCTTAATTATTGCTTTGCAAACTCTGGGTATCCTTTCCATTAAGTGCGCTAGTGTATCTTTAGAAACATCCTCCATACATTTTGCACATGACTTCACAATACCTTTACATTAGTGTTTTGTTTCTTTCATACCTCTCTGTTTACATTATCCTAAAGTAGTTCATTAGGATTGCAGTCAGGACTTTTGAGGGGGCCAAATCATGATCTTCAGGTCCTGTCTCTCCTCCAATCGTTCAACGTATCTTCTAAAGGCTAAAGATGTATGCTTGGGGTCATTGTCGTGCTGCGGAGTGAAACCGTTGCCAATTAATCGCATCCCAGCGGTTTGGTCTGGCTCTGGAAAATATTGTGACAATTCTCCTTCTTCATAATTTCTTCTATTTTCGCAATATCGCCTGCCCTATTGCCACCAAAACAACCTCAATACCATCACCGAACTACCTCCCTGCTTGACTGCAGAGGATTTGCACTGAGGTGCCAGGCGTCTTTTACTTATTAGACAAGCTGGAGACGTTTAGAGCCAAAAATTTCAAACTTAGTTTCATCAGTAAACAACACCTTTTCCACCTATAACAGTGCAGTTTACATGGCAGTTGGCCCTTTGTAATCGTTTTCATTTATTAGCAGCTCCCAATAGGTGGTTTTTGTTACCGCAAGGCAATCTCAGATGTGCACCTTGAAGTCATCTCTTCACTGTGGAAGCACTTACTGATTTATTCCTCAAATGGTTCAATTCCATTTTCAGCTGTTGTAAACCGATCACGTTTGCTTGTCACTAGTAAATGTTTATCCTCGTCTTTCCAGGTCACCCTAGGCCATCCCCTTCGATAACAATTCCTATTCTTTTTCGGAGGGGATTCGGCACTCCGACCAGTCTTGGTCTATTGTACCATATGTCCCCAAATGGAGCATCCCAGGGAGGAAGGATGAGGCGAGGGGATACAGAGGGTGGACGTCCCAAGGAGCTACTACAGTGCAGAGGGCAGGGTCCCTATATTTTACTTAGATGGAACGGATTTTTCCCTGTACTGCGGTCCGAAGATGGTCCCAGCAGTGGATTCGGAGACTCACAACCGACCTACCAGAGTAGGAAGTGGTTCACTCTGAGCATATCATCCTGTCGCCGAGACCGCTGAGATAACGGCGAGACAACGCCGACACCTCTACCCTGAAAGAAATCACCAGATGAGAAATGACATGAATGATGATGGAGATGAAATGGAAGGCCAGGGAATTTGGGGGATGTAACTTATCTACATAGCATTTACCTAGTGGCCCGGAAACCCCCCCGAGAAAGCTCATAGGTCAGGTAGGTCAGTCTTGGGAGTCGAACCCGGGCCTCCCAAATGTGGGCCACAGACGAAAACGCCAGAGCCATCCCGCTCGTTAACAAACCCTATTGCTATTTGTAGTTACATACATCTTTGCAGTGCAATGGACAAGGAAGCTTGTTCTTTTGTGGCAATTTGACGCATGGTGTGGCCTGCTTTATGTAACTGACTATTGCAAAACGCTTTTCTGCTGAAAGCTCCCTTGTTTTACCCATTTCAGACGTTTAGGTGCACAAATACAATGTGTACCATTCACCTGCTTTTGAAGCACTAAAGTGCTGTTTACAGCCAATACCTATTTACAGAACGTCTGTGAAGGACGTCTAGGGAATCAAAGACACATGACATCCAAAACAACATTAGGGCTTCAGTCTGACTTTACCATTTCATAGTGCGTCCTACAAAAGGCTAGTGTGAAAGAACAGTTATATTACCATTAGGGTAGTGCTCTTGTAAGGGGCGACAATTGCTTGATTTTAAAAATGCACATAAGTAACAAACAAAAGTAGTACCTATAGTAAATTTCATTTCTTTCATATATATTATGAAATTGGCTTTGTTTGGCGTTATACACCTGTTAATTGCAGAAAAACAGGCTGTTCTAAAACTTTTGAGTGATTGTGTATCTTCTGGCTCATTATGGCATTTAAGGAGAACCTTTATTTATATTGTGATTTTGTGGGTTCGTAGAATTAAAAGTCCTATTTGCCGAAATTCTAAATGATCTTTATTTCCGAAGCAATACACTGTTCAGTTTTCACGTAACAACATTACATCACAATCTACAACACCAAGGTCGATGATAATAACAAACAGCTTACTCAACTTTCACTGTTGACAACATTCTTGTTATATGTCTTTACAACAACTTCCAACTCACTTTGCGAGTCGTCACGTCCTTAAATACCTAATTCGTAATTCTAGATGGTTCTAAAATAAACCAGAACCAAAAGAATCTCTATCAGTCCAGAAATTTCTGGAAGAATAAAGAAACCAAATATTCCATCACATTCCAGAAGCGTAACTTAGTCTATGCCGGCAATTCCTTTACCTCAGTTACCTTTTGCTTGCCGGCGCTTGTTTACAATAGCCGCATTATCATTAACTGCTTAGCAAGGCTCATTATTACCATGAAACTTTATCCGCCGACTGTTTTCTTATTTGTTCCGAAACTTTTATGCCTGTTGCCATAACAATATTATTACCTATCACAGTTTCATTATTTTTCCATTTTCCGGTTATTTATTAATATAATTTATGATCTAGTATTTGTTTAGTACATTATTTTACTATTTGTAAACACCTAAATATGATTTAAATTTGAATCAATATTTCGCTCTCACTATATCAATGAGTAATCGATCATGTTAGCCTTAACACATCGGTTTTTTTCATATTTTCTACATACCGCGTTTTCAAGACCAGTGTGGGAATGGAAAACATATTTTGAATCATAAGTGAATTGAAAGCTGGTCACATTGTTTACTATAAATATTTAAAAAGTTAAAGAAATAGTATTTACGATTTTCATTTCATTAAGAGAACAGAGAACAGTAAATTGAGCACACACGAGAGTTTGGTTCCTAAAGTCGAAGGTTAAACCTGGTGGAAGGAAATGGATTTTTTCAGGCACAAACATCTATAGCTTCTTTGAATAGAACGATATATGGGTACCCTTTGTTGAAGATTTGCTGCACTTAAAAGTATCTCAAGCCTGATAAAGAGGCCTCTGAGCAAAATGAAGCAGACTTTAATGTCCAATAGCAAATAAGAAGCTGGAGAACATAGCTAAGGAGCAGCAATAAATAAGGACAACTATTCTGTTTTGTCAGTAGCTTTTACTACAGTGAATAAATGGCTTTGCCCGTATTAGAGACTATTTTGAATTTGCATTGCAATGCCTATTTGCTTGCGTATTTTATACCTTTAGTATCTTGAGCTCTACTTATAAGTAATCTGTGCAACAAGTAGGTAATCTTCTTTATAACGCGAGAGAATGCTCACTGTCGCTTGTTGTTGTAAATTGTAGGAAAGAAACGATGATCAATCTCAACAGTTGACATAAGTGAAAGCATCTTATATGTTTGTAAATGGTTAGCTTGTCTCTCAGCATTAGATACACTTGCTTACCTGGCGTGTTGAACCGATAGATCACTTGCATGCTTTCCTTCCTGGGAGAGAAGTGAAAAGAAGTTATGGACTATGGTGTAGCTTGTTATTTCTAAGTGATTATACATTTATATATTTATATCTTAATTATTTTATATTCATGTGCAGACATTTTTGCATCTTTTGGCCAAATATTTTTTTCTCTTGTCCATAAGCTGATGACGATATAACTCTACGAGGCGCGTCCTTAAAATAAGGTCTCCAATTTTATTTAAAATAGAAAACATGTTTATTGTCAATGAATGTTACATTGCTGGAAAGGCGCACCTTACAGATATTTTTCAACGTAATCATTATGATCGATGCACTTTTGCATGAGCTGTGGCAGTTTTTGTATACCCTTGTCATAGCACTCTGCCGCCAAGTTGCGCAGGTAGCACTCAACCTCGTTTTACAAATCATCGTCGGTCTGGAAATGTGTTCCACCCAGATGTGACTTCAACTCAGGAAACAGATGATAATCACGAGGTGCTAAGTCTGGACTGTATGGGGTATGGGTGAGGATATCCTATCCAAACTGGGCCAGGAGATCAGCCGTTGCATGTGCAGTATGGGGATGAGCGTTGTCGTGATGAAAATCACTCCCTTCGTCAGCACTCCCCTCCTTCGATTTTGAATGGCACGTCGCCATTTTTTTAAAGTCTCACAGTAGCTAGTGGCGTTTATTGTTGTGCCGGTAGGCATAAACTCGCACAATAATACACCTTTTCTGTCCCAGAACACAATGGCCATCACTTTGCCGGCAGAAAATGTCTGAACTTTCGTGGCTTCGGCGAATTCGAATGTCACCACTGACGAGAACGTTCTTTAGTTTCTGGTATTGTGTGGTGCACCCAGGTTTCATTGCCAGTGACAATTGAATCCAATAATTCATCGCTCTGTTCTGTATAGCGCTCCATGAATCGGTGGGCCACTTCAACACGTTGCCGTTTATAGTCTTCGGTGAGCATTTTGGGGACCCACCTCGCACACACCTTGTGATAATGCAAATGTTCGGTCAAAATCTTGTCAATCGTAGTCTTACTGACTTCAGGGATAAGTTTGCACAGCTCGCGAACTGTCACACGCTAATCTTTAAACATTTCTTGCTCCACTTTTGCAATTGTTTCGGCTGACTCCGAAGGCCGACCAGAACGCTGTTCGTTATGGACGTCTGTACGTCCGTCTTTGAACTCTCTGACCCACTTTCGCACGTTTTTGACGTCCATACATTGTGGCCCATAGACTTCGCATAACTGACGATGGATTTCAGTGGGGGTAGTGCCCTTGACACTCAAAAAACGGATCACTGCACGCAACTCGCACTTGGTGGCGGAAGTGATAGGAAGCTCCATCGCAAACGGCTGCCCAGCCAAGACTAATAGTGCAAAGGGTTCGCTGTGGTAGGGTTTTGAAGGAGTGAAACTAAGCTACACGCCGGTGTTGCCAGATCTCGCATAATAGCGTTCCTCACGGCTCCAGCGCCTTGGAGACCTTATTTTACGGATCAAGCTTCGTACATCTTATTTAACTGATACAATCTCGTTCTCGCAATGGGTATCTGCTATCAGCCGCTTCAGTGATGAATTGTGAGACTTTCGTCTCAGGGTGTGTGGGTGGTTGCGATTATAAACAACAGTTAAGTTGATTAATTAAAGGAGAGTAAACTTGGTGTATTTGAAGTGAGTTACTGACCGTTGAAGTAAACATTTTCTGAATCCTGTCAATCGATGTGATATCAATTGAATTAATTCTACTAATTATGTTGTATCTAGACCTATGAGTTAAACATAACTGTTTAATAGTAATGCGAAAAGTACCTTTCCATTAGTCAGTGAAATATTGTGCTGAAGTTACAGGTAAATATGCCTAAGGCGAGCCTTAAGGCTCTGCAACTGCTGATGACAGTAAGGCACGAATGAACAACGGTAAAAGACCCGAATTTTCGAAATATACGCTCTTTCATTATCCTTAGTGCCAGCATGGCTCTTCTAGTAACGTTCCTAACCAGTTGCCAAGTCTTAAAGCTGCTAATTGGTATCTGAAGCGCTAGTGTTACTATTTGTCAACAAAATTCCCAGAATTTAATTCCCTCTATAATTTTCAGAACTTCTATAATGTGCCTTGGCAACAGTCTGATCCCTTTAACGTGATTGTGTTCCAGGTAACTTTAAGCTAATTATTTTATCTGCACAGCCTTACACTAATTGCTTTTCCTTAACATGAACCTTCCTAACGACCTCATCAAAATTTTACATTGTTTAGCTAATGACTGTTACAATGCTTATGAAAAAGAAACATTGATATCAAGATCTGAAATTATCAACTGCAATTATTTGCGTATCTCCCTATTATAAAATTAATGATGTCCCTTGTGAATAATTCCTGTGCCAAAGCCATGCTGAGCTGAAATATTGATATTATTGATTGTTACAAGAAATACCAATTACTAATATTACAAAGCGTACCATAGTGAGCCAGTTATTCACTACTTTTATTGCTTGTTTAAATGGTTGTATTGCATAAGAATACTCACTATTATGTATTTCAAATGAGAAGGTATTTGTCCTTGAGCGCTACTAGGTGAGCAACCAATCGGAGCCCTGCGGTGTTGTATTGCATTCCCGCTAGGTGGTGTGTAAGGAGCACCAACCTAAACAATCTGTATGAACTACTATTCACGCTCAGACAAAAATTCAGAGTTTGCCGAAACTGATCCACGTGGAAGGTAGAGAGTAATGTATCTAACATAACCATGAAAATCCCATATTTTTAGCTGAAATAATTTTTCTAATACAAATAAATAAACAAACCACTATTACCTGTATTACAACAATAAATCGCGACGAAAGCACTGTAGGAATATTATTATTGGTTGCCATGTATGCGTGTACGTATATTTGTAATTACTCAGAATTGAAACGTAAATGTTTGATATGACGTGATAAAAGAATTACTTTGAATAATCCAATTCGAGCGAGAGGAAACAAATTTCGTGCTGCCCTGGCAGAACGTGTCTGGTCATACTATATCTTTGTTTATGAATGGTTCGTAATCTCTATTTACTCTAGAGAGTTTAAAGTGTTTAGTGTGTGTGTGTATGCACATATACTTTTCATTACTCAGAACTGAAATTTAAACTACTGACATAACGGATAAAAGAATTACTGTGAATAAGT
This sequence comes from Mantis religiosa, assembly GCA_030765055.1. Lineage (NCBI taxonomy): Eukaryota > Metazoa > Arthropoda > Insecta > Mantodea > Mantidae > Mantis > Mantis religiosa. The sequence continues at coordinate 127,575,915 of CM060947.1, forward strand.
CAAAGTGTTAAACTTGAGAAAGAGCAAACACTTCATTTCCTGTTAGTCTGTGGAATGCTGTATGCTTATGTTTATGAATGAATGCTGGATAAGAAATGTTTATTTACTCTGGAGAGTTCAGATCAATATCATTCATATGTCTTTACATCGCAGTAAAGTAAGAGTTAAATAGTGCAATGGCTTTTTTGTGGTGAATTTAGTGGTGAGTCAAAAGGGCTGGTATTGCAAAGTCAGACTAGAAGCAGTATTTTTAAGGTGTACACGTTCTTCAAAAATTTTTCGGAAACAGAAACTAAAAATGAGTTGTTGCAAAGAATACTTCCGTTTTAAAATACGGAAAAAGTGTATCAGCTGGATCAACTTGCAATTGAAACGGGACGCGAGGTAATACGGCTCCCATTTTATCACTGCCAATATAATCCAATTGAGTTGGTGTGGGCTCAAATTAAAAGGGGGATTGCAAAAATAAGTAACACTTTTAAACTGACGAACGTTAAACGACTTGTTTACGAAGAAATTGACAAGGTAATACAACAGGACTGGGAAAACTGCGTGAGGCATGCAGAAAACCTCCAAGAAGGCGATTTTAAGAAATAAATAGCACGTGACGAAATTTTGGAACTATAATCATAAATTTGCAAGGCTCAGACGATGAAGACAGTGACAATGACGAACTGTCTCTTAACGGGAGTGACATTGACAGCGATATGGATGAGCAACTGGCAGTTCCACAGGATTAGAAAAACAGATAATTCATAAACTGTAATTATAGTTATATTATTTTAAGATATACATAATTTGCGGAAATGCTTTTTCCAATTTTGATTTTGCCAACTGCATGATTGTAAAAGTTTGTAAAATTTTATTTGCTTACCCTTACGTCTGCGCCAAGAAGACGTGCATGTTGTATGAGTGTGCGAGAGGGAGGGAAATATAAAAGGAGTAGGTTAACAAGCTGGCAACGCTGAGCGTGATACGGCATCTGATTAGCTGAACTCCAGTACCCTTCCCATTTGAAACACATAATAGGTAGTTTGGGTCATAAAATGAATATTGTATAATTACCTATATTGCAGGGCACGTTACCACCTAGAAACAAGTTTTTTGCAGGCAGAAGAATGAACAAGAGAATGCATATTTCAGTACCAAGAAGTAGGTTTTCGTGCCATTTTGCAGTATAACTTATTTAAGAAATAACTGATGTAGTTTTATTAAGGCACAGTAGTACAGGAACTAATTATATTACGAGCAGCAGCTGTGTCTAAGGTTATCGGAGGACTGGCGTCGGGGATTCGGAAACGTAAACAGATAAGCTGCGCACTCGCCCAACTTGAACATGGATCGTTATCGCCTGATAACCAGAATATTATTAGTTTTGACACCTCGAACGTTCTGAAGAGAGATCTGGAGAGCAAGTTGAATCAATATGTACATAAGTCAGTTTGATATTTCATTTCTGGTGCGAATAGAAGCACTCTAATTCGAGCGAGTTGACTACGACTGTATTAGGTACAATGGCTGTTCTTATTGCAATAGATTTGAGGTATATTGTTTGCGAGTTTTTACAAGTGAACCAATCAGAACAAAAGGCTGCGTCATGTGCATTATACTCGACAGAGCGTTGAGGCACATCGACCTTCAGGTGACCAGCGCTGTGATCGTCTTGTATCGGGTCTTATCTGGGCGATTAGAAGAGTGAAATATTAGTAAGTAGATGTACAGTAAGTTACGAAACACAAATAGAGCGATTGGAAGCTGCGTGTGTCTATATGATATGTTTTCTCGCGCCAGCCGATGTATGACACAATGTTGTCCAGAAGACATGATTACATCTGAACAGAGTATACATACACTGGACACGCCGTGTATGTGCAATAAGCTGAGGTAAACATCTCTGTGTTGCGAGTTTTTCCCGATACGCTTTCTCGCTTTGCCATGTAGTATTTCCCGACGCCAATACGTCGTGGAAGAATGTGAAACGAATATAAACACAAAGTGAAGTCACAAGTGAACAATGAAATATCAGCGAAAACTTAGTGATCTGTCGGTTGTAAACAGTGGCGGCTCATGTTGTCTATACTTTGGGGGGCTGCATTGATTACTGGACTTTTAGCTTTGCTTAATTATTTGAAGATGAACGGCGATCTTTCCTTTTTGGCAAACTTATTGACCATTCCCTCGTTGAACTTCGTGATGTTTTCTATCAGTTCTTTTCCTATGGAATTTCTTTTTCTTAAATACGGAATCAGTTTCTCCGATATATTTAATCAACGTCCTGAACAACCCCTGATTTTGTGATCCTTCATGCTCTTCATGGCCTCTTAGGGGTAGCTCGTGATAACCACAAAATTTCACGCAGTTGATTATCTTTATAAGAGTGTCCCTAATTTTTGTACTTGATCGTTGTGACAATCTATTGGTTCTTTATAGGCTTGGCTTAAACTTGTCTGTACATTTACTGACCCATGTGTAGCAAAATTAAGCATGTTATTAACATGGCTTTTGGACATTTCATGTTCATGACACTTTTCATATAGTCTCTGCAAGCCTGAAACTCCCTTTTGAACCCATGCTATGTTGGCTGTGTCGTCTTCAATTACAAATAAAGGGCAAGGGAAAGACAACAGGGAATTGCTGATTTCACAGCCACATACCCACTCATATTTCGTGTAAATTTCAGGACTGAAACACCTGCTATATTGTTTTTGGCAGCTTATTGCACTTTGAATACTGTTTAACACAGGAATCGGTCTTCCTCTACTTTAATGTCACATTTCTCTTGCAGTGTTAAAGCGCCAAAACGAAGCAACTTTAAATACTCGACTGAATTTCTCATTGTTACAATCACACCATTGATACCAGTATAAAAAGTCACATTTGATTATACTTTACTGTCAGGAAACAGAACTATATTTGAATCACCGTCAAAATGTTAAAAAACTGTCGATTTCACCAAAATCCGCACGAAATTGCACTTACACCATTCTTGGAACTGCAAGCAATGCAGTCCAATGAGTTCACTAAGTTATAGGGCTCGCGGTTGGTCGAAGCGTGGAGCGGGGTCTAGTGGAGGGAGAAATGGAAGCAATATGCACGTCAGTGATTTGTCCTAGCAGTCCAAGAGGGAGAAGCGGCTTCACATAAGAACTTGCCGCACAGTCTATGAACTTGTTGTAATGACTTACAACGTATATACATACATATACGGATGTAATCTATTCAATTTAAGCAATTTAGAACAGCAGTAAAATTAATATTTGCTATGGGAGGGGGGCTGCAGCACCACAGCCCTCTTTTATCGGCCACCACTGGTTGTAAATATAAATAAAGTTACAATATGTTTTGTTAACATTTTTTTTTCTCAGACGACGTTTGGCAATTATTTACTCATATATCTATTGTGACAGACAAGGACTTTTATGCGTTTATACATTGCTGCTATTGCAGAACACCAGAAAGATCTTGTTTTCGGCTTCCAGAAAGTGAATTGGAGGATAAAAGCCCTAATGTTGCTAGCACAATGGAGCGTCATATATACACTAAAAGTGCTAAGTTCCTCTGGAGTTTCCACTTACTGGTGTATTTGGAAGTTCAATAACAGAGTAACTTTCCCCTGATATCCTTATACCTAATCATATTGTTTATTTAGATTTACTAATCAAAGGCCCAGGACTCTTCTACTCAATGTAATGCATCTGCACACATTAACGGTGCAAGATACACCGTATCCTGAGATATATGTATTCGCTTCTTATTAAATACAACAATTTAAATCAGTAATTTTTTTTAGTTGACAGTTGAGTAACCTAAATGCTGTGACGATTTTGTAAATAACCATAGACTTGTATAAAATTTGTTAATTAATTGGTAGTGAATGATTTTGAAAAAAATAAATCGTATTCATTGCCTTCAATACCTTCTCTGCACATTGTTCAAGAAAATATTCTTACAAGCTTTATCCTCCTATGTATTTCATAATAATCGAGATAGGCATTTTCAGAAATTGTTTTATTATATTTTCCATGTGGTTAGAATAAAAACAGAGAGTACAGCACACTAAAGGATAGTTAAATGTTTTAATAACTGATCGTTATATGGCAGCTTTGAAATTCCAATCTCTATGCATGGTCCAAAGCGGGGTAGAGAGAGTGACAAATAGGGACTTTCCGTTTCAGAAATATATGTATTTAAAAATTAAAAAGAGTAACAATTTACAACTCGTAAGTTATTGTTTCCGCAAAAAACGAAAAAAAAAATATATATTCGGCATAAATAGTGTATTCTTTAAAGATTTTTAGTAATATTTTGTCCATCTTTATGCAAGGATCATTCAGAATGAAGAGGACTTCAGATACTATTTCCAGAAAATTCAATATATGCACCTCATTTATTATGAAACTATTTTTAAAGACATTTTATTTGAATCAAAGCTGTCAAAGCTGTTTTTGGGAAAATAAAAATGTTCCAACATATTTCCGAGTAGTGAGAATTTGGAAAGGGGTTGTGTTTATTGTCGCATCTTATGAAGGCTCTGGTCAAGTTTGGTATGGAATGCACTTTTTTAATTAGCTTTTCACAGAACAACACAAGCATGTCATCCGACTCCCGGTGAAGAGATGATGTACGTATCTTGTGCACTCCGAGTCGTTCCAGTGCTTTTCTTATCAGGTTCAAATCCAAGTTTGTGCACTAGTGTTATGTAGTTCCAGCGATGTCTCATAACACCAAAGAGTACTTCCACGAGGGTGTTTGCAGAAGACTTGGTCTTCTAGTTACGAATGACATACAGCTCAGAGCATCTGCTAAAGTAATCCGTACGATTAGCAACAAATATTTGACGTTCCTGTCGATACGGAAAGCCACCCAGTTACGTCGATGGCCACCGTTCGAAGGATACTCGCACGTTTAATTGCTGGATGTGGCACCGGCTGTGGGCAGCAACTTGTGGTTCGCATATGACAATGGGCGTAGCATCTCTTAGGATCTATACGTAGCTCAAACACTCCTTTGTTGAAGCTTGTCAATTGCTCTGATAGATTAAAGGGACCCTTTTGAAGATTTACATTTACTTCCTGCAGGACCTTCATATCATAAACTTGCTCTAAGAAAGCATCACTTGGTCTTTGCGTTGATCCCCGGATGAATACAGCTTCGTGTAGCAATAGCATGTGCCACTCAACCGAGCTAAATGGCTCAGGCAATTTCGTCTGTGACTCGCATTCGGGAGGTCCGAGTTGGATTCCTGTGGTCTACTTATGGAATTTCTCCGGTTTTCCAGGGTCACCAGGGGAATGCTCGGTAGGCTAATTACATCCATCGAATTTCCTGTCCCTTCACTATCGTTTCACATCACCTCTCATCTGGTGGTCTCCTTCAGGATAGGAGTGTCGGGGGTATCTCGGCGCTGCCGTGACTCCTTGGGTCGTCCGCCTTCTGTCTTCTCTCACCTCATCCTTCCTCCCGGGGATGCCCCACTTGGGGCTTAGGTACAATAAACCACAGGTTTCGTTGCCGAATTTCCGTCGTTAAATATAGTGTCACTTACATGCTTGTGAGTGGTTGGTCACTACGTGATGGCTTTGAAATTTCGTTATATTTATATGACCAAGGAAAAACTGCAGCACCCCGCCACTACCACCACATGGATGACAGTAATTTGTAAAATATCTGCAGCTTTTACACATACCTGAAAATACACACACTATAACTGTTTTTACGACTTATCAATTTTCTCTGAAAACAAACGTATAGAGATCGCTTTTTATGCACACATCCCACTGCATACGTCACGCATGATGTGATCAACATATCCTACCGTCAATTCCACATAAAAAGAATTGAAATCGAATGGTAATAATGGCAGTAATGTTATTTTCTCTTTTACTTCATATTTGGTTACCTAATTGTGTATCACAGCTGTCCCTAGGCGCTTTGTGTTGTTTAATTGTATTTTAATAGTGCATTAAAGCTTTTTCCAAACGTTATAACATGTCAATATTAGCTCATTCGAAAATTATTAACAGCGATGCCACTAATTAATGCTTAACGTGTGATATGTTTACATTTCATGTTGTACTGGAATTAATTTATAAGTATAAGGCAATGGCGCAGCAAAATGTTCAATCTCAGATGAAGCTTTAGAACTACATTGTCGCTTGCCTTAGGGTGACATTTCAATTAAAGAATTGAACTTGTACGTGTGCATAATATAATAAAAAAGTGAAATAAATATCAACCTTCGTATTTAATTCCACTGGCTTTTTAAGATAAAATTCGGAAATGTTCATGCCGGTCTCGCCGTCGAAACAATCCTTTAATGCATATAATAATTTTTGTTGTTTCTTACTTTCTCTAAATTTTCGCGATTTTAGCTAAAGAGCTGAATCTCACATAACTATGGCTCTCGCTATCAGTTGATATTTATTTCGTTTTATTGCAGTTTTAATATAAAAAAAGATAGTCTGGTAGTTGATCGAATTATTTACCAAATGCTTCATCTATTTTCTTGATAAATGCATAAGCTCATTTCATTTTTGTTGCCACTGAATGCTTCAATAGGTACAGTTACATTATGGCATATGAACTTTGTCACGTATATGATTGAGGAACTTATCAAATTCCGGAATCTTGTTACTTAATACTTATTTTCTGTGCCGTGACTTGTTGGCACATTTTGCACATTCTTAAGTCCTTAATTGTGTTACTTTATGAGAACAGAGTAATACTAAATTTCACATGACTTTTGCTTATTATATCAGTTTTCTTTTCACTCATGTCGACCACGTGTATGTGGGCGGACACGACTTTGCTGAATAAAGAAATCTGAGTCATCTAGACGTCGAATTGCAGTTGCTTGGGAAATATTTGCGCAGCTTTTTGTAGCGTGGGAACGCTAATTTGACACTAGGTCACCATATTGAAATTAACCGTATTTAAGGACTGCATATTTTGACAGTCAGAAAGTCACTTTAGTTTGGGTTCTTCCGGAGGTCACGCTGGTCTTAGAATCAGGGTTGTCGCATCCTCAATCACATCGCATCCTCAACCATACACGGTTATGCTTCTTCAAGGAAAGTCCTTATGGACCTTTAATATAATTATGTAATCATTGTTAATATATCCCTACGTTTCTTCAAGATTTCGGGTTATTCTGTGTTTAAACATATTAATTACGATATAGTACATTGGCATATTATAGAACTTGTGTTGTCTCTGCATTCGCTCTACCTACTTATCTCTAATGTTGCTCCTACTTGTTCTACCCCTTTGCTCCTACATTCTTTAACTACGAACCTAATTGCACAGTATATTGTAACCTCTAACATACACTATACTCACTCTGTAACCTTTGGTGTAGTCCCTTTTGGTATACATTTACTTATACGCAACAATATGATCGTGAGATTAACCCTCCATTAGGCGTGTGACTTGGCAGAACACCGTTGGTCGCGTGGGGTCTAGGAGGCCCGTGCTGTATTTATGTGCATATATGCCTGTTTTTTTTTTTTCATTTTTCTTTCTCTCCCTAATTTTTTGTCTTTATTTTGGTTAAATATACATTAATTTTACTAGTATAATCATACTAAATACATCGGCTAAAATATAATACAAATAGAGTGTACATTATAATTTGCATTACAATATACGGAAATAAAGCAAGATTTTAAAATACATCTTGTCATTGGAAATGCTCAGTTACTTGAAGTCATCAACTATATATTCTCTAGTTTCCCCTGACTAAGAAGTTATCGCAAATAATTCTGGAATTTTTTCTCAAACAGAGAGGAGCGTTGCATTTCACACATGCATTTTAGTTTTGCTGTTATTTTTGTCCTTACTGCAGGGTTCACATCGTTTCTTTTTCAGTGATTCTGGTGCATTTGGTAACTCATCTGCTGTTCGTTTTTCAGGTTTATATTTCTTTGGGTGCTCTTTCAGATCACTGGGTAGCTTTGATGCTATTATTCTTTGTAGCTGTTGAGACAGTACAGTTAAGGGAAGTACTTTCAAAAATTCCTGTCTTGTGGAATATTTGTTTTTGTTTCCAATAAAGATAACACTAGAATTAATATCTGCAATATTCAACACATGGAAAAAGATTGCCATTGGCCACTTTCATGTTGTTTTGGCTGCAGTATACGTAGTACACAACTTATTTATTACATTCAACTCCAGATTTAGTATCGCTGTAATGCATTATTATTTCAGGCTTTTTCTCGACACCTTTTGACAGTTGGCCCGATGAAATGTGCAGACTTGAGATCAAAACTACTGCTTCTGAATCTAATGATCTTGTTTCCACTTCATCTTGAGAATCAGAATCATCTGATTCCTACAAATTGTCATCCAACGGTAAGGCATCGTCATCGCAAAGTCGACGGCATACTTCTTCCAAATTCTTGGGATTAAGTAGATCATACCTTTTACTGATATTCATAACGAAGGACTAATAGAAATGCAACTTTCCACAACTTACTAAAGAAGAAAAGCATGTCATCAACATGCTAAGGGAGTAGGCGCAAGGGACCTGCTAAACCCATACGACACCTAACTGCTGATTCGTCATTCTCGTAGCTGCAATAATAAAGAGAAAAATTTGTCGCCGCAGTAAACATTCAAGTAAGGTGTAATGTTAGATGCCCTAGTTAGGCAATCTCGTAGGTGCGTTCGTTCGGAAACTACAGCATTTATATTAAGCTAGGGGCCTCCCAGGCCCCACGCGACTAACGGAGGGTTAAGCGGCCACGTTCTAATCGACATTTGGTCTTGGACAGAAGACACTTGCTTGCTGAGATTCCAGTTCCCGCTATTGCGTCACAAATGACCTGATCTGACTCACGCCATGAAGGGAAGACACAAATTTGCGTCCTATGTTATGCCTCGCGATTTTTACCTTTTGGACAATGTGAAAAACAAAGTGCATAAACCTAACCTTTTAATATTACAGCAATTGCAAACTAATATATGGGAAGGAATAACCAAGTTATTAAAAATGTAAAATGTTTATGATAATCTGTTAAGATTCATCTGTCCCTATCTCTGAGCACAGGGACATCACCTTCTTTGTAAACGTAAGCAATATATGAGACATAATCTCGTAATTTTTGAAATAATAATGGGTCTATTGATTGTACTCGTTCATCCTGTTTGTTTAAATGCATAAGAGGTCTACGTCTGGGATCGAATCCGGGCTGCTTTGGTGAGAGTCGGGTGGTCTAATCACTCAGCCACGGTGCGGCCCTAGGGAAGCACTACCGTAAAAGTTGTACCCGCTTAACCTGATATCATCATATAGTTTACAGGATGTTAATGAACTACACTGAACTATTTTTAGAACTAGTGGAGATATATAGGAGACTTATGGCCTGTTGATTCAAATGTGGAAGTTACGGCTATAAGATTCTGAACTGCGAGTACGCCACTGCGAATGATGATACCATCTGAATGCATAACAAACGAAAATGAAGAGACATCTTGAAACACTCTCCCTGGCGCAGTGGTTATGACCTTAGCTTTCAAGTGAAAGATAAACGAGTTTGAGTCTCCTACGCCTTTTTGTCTTTTTTAATTTTTGTTTGTTTGGATGTTTTTAAAAATATTTTGTCGAAAATTTTAATTCTTGTATAAGTGTATTAATTTTACGGAGTAATTTCACCTTATCAATGCAATTAATTACAACTCTTTCTAATAAAGGTTGAATCCTGCTTAATCCTTTACCATGCTGTACGTCTAAATGAGAGGTGGTTTGACCCTCGCAAGGTATCAGCTCTGGAAAAACATATTATATTGTGACTTTTTGGGTTCGTAGAAATAAAATTCCAATTTTCATAAATTCTAACAGTTCTTTATTTGCGTAGAAATGCACTCACAGTAACAGGTTACAGCAGAATTACGTCACCACAATCAAAATCTACCAAGGTCGATGACAACACAAACAGCGTTCTGATTACATTAGCTCTCGTTACAACACTCTACAACTATTTACTTCTTACTGTGTTTACTTCTGTTCACGACTGCCCTTGGCGAGTCGTCGCTTCTTTAAATACCTCCAATGATAATTCCAGACTGTTCCAGAACAATCAAGAAACCGAACGCACTCCATCAATCAAGATGTTACCAGAATGTTCCAACTTTATCTGTTTTGGTATGCCTTTTATCTCAGTGATACCTTTATCTGCAGGCTCTTTGTGTACACAAGCCGCGCTTATCTCTCTGCACCGAACCTTCTGTGGTTTTCGCCGTGACAATATATCTGGGGTCTTTTTTCACCCCAAAGAGATCCTAACAACTATGAGGCGATAAATGGTAAAATATTTCCACAAAAATAATAACTTTATTTTGAGACGAAAGCGCATCTTTTAAATTAAAATTCTATTGTTGTAAGCTATAGGTATAAATTATGTACTAGCCACGTATATATATGTACTATTTTAACACAAAATGTTTATTTACCTTACACTGTATAACAATATTGTAATTTTTTATTATGATGTCATTATCCCTTTATAAAAATTCCTGTTACAAATAAACTTCTACTCATTCTCCACTTGAAATGATTAACCCTCACTAGAACACTTTTACTCTGTATGTTCTTTGCAGATACATTTGTGACACTTATCACATTGTTTCTTCACTTTCTTGTCCTTTGACCATCGGCAGGAATCGCCTCTGTTTCGTTTCAGATATGGAACATCTGTATCTTGGTTCAGTTGATTGCCATTTAGAAGATCCTAGAAATCAGCTTGAGTTATTGCTGACCGAATGCGTCGTGTTCAGCACTGGGGAGCGGGAATTCGTCTCTCAATTTGTGGTCTGACTAGCATTTTTACCCCTCATATGATGTAAAAAATTGCAGTACAGAACATAAGCACTGAGGCATGATAAGTCAAGTATATCAAGAAATAGAGCAAGTGGCCACCTTGTTCCACGTTTCACTGAATAGTGCCTAGTCATCTTATCAACAGTATCAACACCTGACTTTGTTGAGTTGTAGAACATTGTCACTACAGATTTTTTTATTTTTTTATATTTGCACGTCTTTCTTCACATGTAACTTCCACAAAACGCAATTGCTAAGTTTTTATTTTATAATAGTTTGTTACAACATGCGTGTGTATGTATTGTCTACGAATTTGAAACAACAATGGACATACAAATGAAAGTTCAGTAGTTGCATTGTTTCCAAATTTTAATTATTGTAGTAAATTAATGACATAACATGGAAAATAACGTGTTGTATACCTGGGGTATTTTCTGACCCTGTTACAAAAAATAAAATAATTAGGTACTACCAACCATCATATCACCATACTAATATTTTGACCATTTATAATGAAAAGTACACAAAAATCATATCTGGAAGATGAGAAGTCCACGTTCACATTAAAACAGTTTTTGCATAGTTGAAGCAGCCTTGGGATCTATAAAGACCCCAGACACTAAGCAAGGGTTAAAGGATGAATGAATTTACCTAAAATAAAAAGTAAATGCAACTCTTTACGTCAGGTTTATAGGAACTGACCGAGATAGCGACCTGCGTTTTCAATACATGTGCGAAGGAGCGACTGTCATACTCTGTACAAAATTCTTTGTGTGTATCGAATAGCTTCATATGCTGCTATTATTCTTACAGTTAGGTCATCATCTGAGGCAATAGGTGTTTCATACACCAGAGGCTTCAGGTCACCCCAGAAAAATAAATCAATTGGTTTAAGGTCAGGAGAGCGTGCTGGCCAAGCTAAAGTTGGACTCCTCCTTCCATCGGACAGCAGAAACATGGTTTAAATCACAGTAGAATTATCGCTCTGGTTAATCAGCTTCATGTTCTTAATTACGAATCACGCTGTTTCTTCTTATTAGGATTTAGTATTAAAACACGAAGATAAAATTTACTACCCGAGAGGAAGATAACAAATGACCTTTAGAACACCAGTTTTCGGAGCCATCAAGGGGCCATCAGAGCATTTACAGAAACCTTTGTGAAGTAGGCTATACTCTATCTCACGCTAGTTTAATCCTTCTGTAAACAACAAGGCGGAGCTGACTCAACTCCCCACGTGTTAGATGCTACACGCACGCACATAAGTTTTGCAACACTAGCAGTATATATAGTAGCGACAACTTCTAGACAATAAATAGAGTTGGGCTACACATTAACTTATTAAATCAATGAGTTGGTTCATTTCTGAGAAAATAATTATGAACTTTACTGCGTATAGCACTTTTCTTAAAATCGTCATTTTTCTCCACACACTCTATTTACGCGATTTTTCCGGTGTTCCGCATACTTGCTGTTCCATTCGAACACTATGTATTACTCGACAGAGCGTTGAGGCGTTTTGAGCTTCAGGTGAGCGGGGCTGTGATCGTCCCTTATCAAGTCTTATCTGGGTCATTAGAAGAGTGATATTGTTACGTCTATTCCGTCTATTCCGTGAACATTCGGAGAAAGACCAAGGTAGGGCTGAGGTCGGGTCATCCAATAGACACCCACTCTAGGTGCTTGCGTATAATCTTTACTACATATTAAGGTAGTACATAGTTTTTAATGGCTTTTGGCCGGACTTACCGAGATGCGGCGAGCTGATGTAACAGGGTTCAGTCTCACGGCGTCCTAAGTGACATAGTCCCCTAGACCTGCACTTTGAGTCCCCCCAACGTTCTGTTCCCTACGATTACATACTAATTCCATATTCGGCAAATTCCCCAAGCAATGCACCGATGTGCGTCACTAGGGGTCTCCACATCCCCTAGAAAACCGGAAAGTTCTTCCGGTTGGACTCTCCTAGCCGGGAATGCGGTAAACCTCTAGCTTCCTGTAAAGCTTGAAAGCAGGATCCCTTCCATCCGCAAGGATGAACTCCGTGGGTTTAGAGCGGAAGCCAGGCCAACTAAAAATAGCCTATGAAGAGGAGTGACTTCCGTTCTCTGACGCACGTGCTTAAGTCCGGAATTTACCAAGAAATATTGAACGTAAAATTTACAGATTTCAGGTTCCGATATTCCAGCTCGCCACTGATGCACAGTAAGTTACGAAACACAGAGCGATTGGAAGCTGCGTGTGTCTATATATGTTTCGTCGCGCCTGCCGATGTATGACACATTGCTGTCCAGAAGACATGATTACATCTGAACAGACTATACATACACTGGACTCACCTTGTATGTGCGATAAGCTCAGGTAAACATCTCTGTGTTGTGAATTTTTCGCTATACGCTTTCTCACTTTGCCATGTAGTACACTACTTGAGGAGAGATCAAGATCAACAGTTTCTTTCTCAATGTTTTTATAAACGATTCCAGGTTTCTTTCTTTAAACACCGCGAAACAATGCGCGATAATTCGGCTCTCGCCACTTTTTAAAGGTTTGCCTCGGTTGTTTTTCATTTCGGCTGAAGCACCAGCCTGCTCCATGATGAAAAGCTTACTGATTTTAAATTGCATATACATACGCGTTCTGGAGTTCGTAAGGTACGCGAGATGTACAAGAAATACAGTCTTAAATATCAGAAGCAACTCCACACAATAAACAATAACATTTTAATCAGCATTCAACTGGATACAGACCTCGTTGCGAGAGAGTTGCATGGTATAGTAATGCAAAAATATTATATAATAGCAGTGTCCTTTAGTAAGTGTTAAACAAAATGCAGCTTAATTTAACATAAGTTAAAAGGTATAATTTCACTTGTCTTCTGTCTAATTTGTGTATAGCATACAAAACACATCTATATGGTATGTGAAGCAGAGAGATAAAATGTGGGGCTATTACGTTTATACGAATCAAAACATTTGCATACTTTTCTCTCTTATAAATTAGCTCGCGCAGAGTAGGGATCAGAAAACTACTTAGAGTACTGTACTTTTTTTTCCTTTGGTAAAATCCCATATGACCATCGAAGGGAAAAATATGAAAAATAATGAAAGGAAAATTAAGAGGATGGGGGGGGGGGAGACTAGATCTGTAGATCACTTTCTTGAAGAAATTACAGAGGAGCTTGGTATACAGGTTTGTGGCAGGGAAAAGCGGGAAAAGGAACAGACTGCTAAAGTAGGCGGCGGAGGAAGGAAGAACGGTGGGCTCGGTAGCGAGAGCAACTGAACAGGAGATGATTGAGGTCAGCTGTTTCGCCTGGGTCATCAGGACATACAGGGGAATCGATGAGACGTAGTCGGTGTAGATGTGCAGGATAACATGTATGTCCAAGTCGCATTCTAATGATGGTGAGATGTCGACGTGCAATCCTGAAGCTGGAGAGCCAAGGGGTCGTGGATAGATGCGTCTGAACGGCGGCGTAGATGGGCTGAGAAGGAATCCAGTCATCATTCCAGCGGCAATAGGCGTCACCGCGAAGGACCGGGAAGAAATCCGTGTAGGGCAGTTGGATGTCTTGAAAGGTGCCTAGGGTGAGTCCCTCTTTTGTCAGGCGATTGGCGACTTCATTGTATCGAATTCCGACATGCCCTCTGATCCAAAGGAAGTGAATTTGCTCTGCGTCTATGGTAGCGTTGTTCACCAACGTCAGGATCTCGTAAAAATAACAGTGCATATCTCTCGTCCAGAGAGGAGATGAGAGTCTCTGCAGTATTGTACTTAAAGGAGAGGTTTATCGTACGCATGCAAATAAAAAAAAGCCCATCAACTTCGATAAAACTATCAACAGGTTAACCGTCCTCTTTCCCAATATCTCTGTCTCTGTCTCTCTTCCCACTCAGATATTTACAGCAGGATTAAACTTGGTTGAAGTAGATTCTAATAGTGTTACAAGACATTAATCGCTGTTCAAGTCGCACTGGCAGGTGATAAGTTCGAGATTTGAGAGATCTTTGAGGCATTAAATCTTAAGAACGCCAATAACGAGCTACTAAGAATCGATATTTCGTGAACTATTGAAAATATTTTCGATGCAATAAAGCGTATTCTTCTGCGAGTAAGGCTGTTACTACAACTGTGACTACAGTAGCTGGTGCTCTGCGAGAGTTTAGAGTTCATCTATTCGACTCTTCAGAGAATAAAGCGGAAGGAAGATGAGGCAGCTGTAGCTTATTTTGTTACATAGCTACATTGCGAACAAAAGTAAAGTGACGGGAATACCTTGAACATTTCCAGCTGCTGGAACGTTTCCGAACTACAGTAGGGTGAATGTCCGTTGCATTCCTCCATACAGGGGGAGATTTCCATCTAAGTAAAAATGTAGAGACACTGCCCTCTGCACTGTTGTGGCTCCTTGGGACGGCCACTCTCTGTCTCTTCTCGTTCCATCCTTCCTTCCAGGGATGCCCAACGTGTGGTCAGAGGTACAATAGATCAAGATTGCTTACAGTGCCGAATCTCCGTAGTAATCCTTTTCCTAATCCTTAAGGGACGGGAAAAAGGTTAATTAGATCACAGAGATCTAATTTTAAAATCTGGGAAACATGTTGTATATTTTTCTTTACAAATTGAAGAAATGGACAAAGTTTTATTCATATTTTGGCTGTAACCGTTAGTTATGACAGTTAACCTCATAACGTGAAATAAACCAAACAATTAGAACAATTACACTAAAATGACGGTATGTCATATGCTGTATTGCCTGTACACCCCTGTTCATTGCTTTACTTTCATCTCACAGCACTCGAAACACACTCCATTCTCTCTTTTTTTTATTCCGAACTGAACAAATGTTTATAACAGCATCTAACACGTTTGCGTTTTTTCTCGGATTAGCCAAATGTGAGCGAGCGTGGGAATGAAAGTTCAGTAACGGTGAAGCGCATTATTTACAGAACTGTATATATATACTTGGCATCGGGGCTGAAGACCATTTGGAAGGGAAATCGTTATGACCTGGAGCATTAAATGAGGGAAAATGCCAGCAGAGCCTCTTTTAAATTTTCATTATATAGGCAACTTTGTCGTGCACGTGCAATGGTTTGGAAAGACACAGATAGCCGACAACAGAGCACTCTAGCGGATAACGCAGTAATCCCGAATGAAAGTTTTTGCCGCCTTTGGTATCTCTGTACTCCCTCTCCAAACAAAATAGCTGCGATTTTACTTGACAATCAAGTATCAAGAGCTTCGGCACAAAGATGGCAGGATATAAAATTTAACGAGTCTACGCTAGAAAAGCATATACGATTGTGATCAAAGGAACATAGCTATGAGTACTGGTAGCTGTACATAAGCTTATTTTATGTAATAAACGTTATTATTTATTTTACATCATTGCAATTTGCTCGGCACTTTTATCGATTACTATTTATTTGAAACATTTCTACAAAAGCTGAGTCCTTCAGTATCCTTTGTGCTAATGGATACGATTTATTTTTTATTATCAATGTATGTAGGTTATGCTTAGTCAAAAATTGGCACATATGAAAAGATGCAGTTTTTTAAAAATTGAAATAGACTTTAAAAGGCTAATGCTACCGCTGGTATTTGAGCCAATAATCTTGGTTTATCTTCCCGATGCTCTACCAATGGGCTATTCCAACCGATAGTTGCGAATACAAATTGCACTTTTTATATGATTCAGAACCAGAGACAAGCACATATAAATAGGGTTTCGCTAAAACCCGGCCGCGCCGTGGCTCAGTGGTTAGACCGCTTGGCTCTCCGCAAGGCGGGTTCGATCCCAGGTGACCGCAAAGTGAGATTTGTGGTGTACAACAAACCCGCTGGGGCGGGTTTTCTCCGGGACCTTCGGTTTCCCCCACCATCTCATTCCACCGGTGCTCCATCTTCATCTCATGTATCATCAGTGTCACCGCCTGCGGTGCCGTACGTAGTAAAAGCGGGCGTTAAACACTACACATTTCATTTCATTCCGCTAAAATATTGTCGCGGTAACAGGCATGAAAGTTTCGGCGCAAATAGTTAATAGACGGCGGATAATGATTCACCAGCTTGCATAAGCAGTTAACAATAGCGCGGCTAGTGTACACAAAGAGCCGGCAAATGAAGATAGCTGTGAGAAAGGACTTGCCGGCATAGATTAAGTTACGGTTATGGAATGTGATAGAATATTCGGTTTCTTTATTCTTCTAGAAGAGTCTCGAATTTATCAATGAGGTATTTAAGAAGGCGACGACTCCAAAAATCAGTTGTAAAACTGAGGTAAGCAGAGAACCGCTGAGAGAGTTGTGTAACAAGAGTTGTTGTTGTAAAGAAATGTAACGAGAGTGTTGGCAACAGTGAAAGTTGAGTAAGCTGTTTGGTGTCATCCACCTTGGTGTTGTATATGTGATGTAATGTTGTTAAGTGAGAATTGAACAGTGTATTGCTACGGAAATAAAGATCATTTAGAATTTCGGCAAATTGGACTTTAAATTCTACGAACCCACAAAGTCACAATATTGTATTTATTTTCACAACATATGAAAGCAGTACAGTTGGAAACACACAAAGAAATGTGAGTGCAGAGTGTGCAGTAGCATTGTTCTGAGTTACTGAGTTACTGCTAAACCCAAGGAAGAGAAAATGAAAGAACGAGATATTATGCCCTTCTTTCTAGCTCTAACTCTCTGCACAGTAGCTTTTCTCAGCTACCTTTAAGAGTACTCCCGTCAATTTACTTTTTTAATTTATGTCCTCCAGCGTTAGGTCATATCAGACGATGAATGAAATAGGTGAAACGATGCTCAAATGAGCTCAGGGTCCACAGAGCTTAGTGTTACCTGACATCCATCTTTCAGGATAAGGGAAAATCCCGGAAAACCCCTTTTTCGGATAACTTATCCTGACCGGGTCCTCTTGAAAGTGAGGCACTACCATCTATGCTACTGAGTTTTTTTTTTAAATTTCTTTTTTTACGTCCTCCAACATTAAGTCATATCGGACGATGAATAGAATGGGTGAAATGATGCTCAAATGAGCCCAGGGTCTATAGAGCTTAGAGTTACCCGACATTCGTCTTTCAGGTTAACGGAAAACCCCGGAAAAACCTTATCCAGGTAACTCACCCTGACCGAGATTCGAACTCGGGACCTCTTGAACATGAGGCAGATACTCTACCACCACGCTAACGAGGTGGGTGCTGCTACTGAGGTGACTAGCTGTCTCAGCTTATCATCGGTTGGCTTTATTAACCTCGGTCGTTGATTTAGTTTTATTTTTCTACATGGATGTTCAAATATTTTTCTAACGATCTAGAAGTTTCTAATGGCAAATCTTCTCCTTTACTATTGAGAACGCAAATTTGTTAAGTTCTAATGAAATTCCTGATAATGGTCCAGAAACGCCACAATAATGACTAAATGGGAATGAAATATAAGTAAATGAGGTACTTCATATTTATTTAATTTAACTCATTTAATTATTTGCTGTCATTATTTTTGTGCATTAAAATAGTTAAAAAATAATTAGTTTATCACTAAAAATTAAATAGGTTATTTTAGGTAATCACAGTATTTTAGCTAATGAATTTTAACGTTATGTATGAGCTATTTAGTTTTATGTCTTATGCGTTTTTAAAGATAATAATATTGTATAGACATATTCTGTTTCCTGAGTTTGAATTGTTTCACATTTCAGTGAAATATCAATGAGATTTATAAAACATGATATTTGGAGATAAAGTATTCATTTTTCGAAACTTATGTGTTTTAAAAGAAAATTAGATTTTATTAACATATTATGTTCGTGAGTTTGAATTGTTTCACATTTCAATGACATAAATCAGTAAAAGTTATAAAATATAATATTTTGAGATAAGGCTTTAATTTTTGGAAATTCTTGTAATATTCAACAATTAAGATTGAAGCTATATAGCTAAAGACAGTGTAGTAACGAGTGTTAAAACTAATTTATTGGACAGGGATAGTGGCCCAAATTTAGCTTCCTTGAAAATAAAAGTTGGTTTGCTTAAATCATATGGAACAATTTAAAACTGATTTTAACTACTAAATAAATATCCAATGCATGCCTGAGGGGCAAAGGCTTCCTGTTCGTACTTGGAGTTGCTGCCGGTATCTCATTATGGTAGCAAATCCAAATAGCTGGTTTAAGTATTGTATACGTATAGGTAATGTGCAATTAGCTCAGGTATGTAACGCAGAACTCGTGTTCTGAAAAAGAAATAAAGTTGGTGTAGAAGTTTAGGAGAAATATTATATGTAGTGTATGAATGTATAAATCGTTGAACTTAGGGTTTCAGTACATTTAATGATTATGTTAATTGTTGTGTAATAAATCTGTTTCAGCCACACAAAGGGCAAGGTACAATATTTTTTGGTGGGGACTTAGTACCTCGAACTATTGAAGTTCTTCAGTACCTATTCCCAAGACAGGACGCTTTCTGGGAGGGAGATATGAGGTGAAAGGTGACAAAGAAGACATTGCAGCAGACGGCCTACATCTCTCAGATTTGGACTCCCTGGTGGTAGCTAATAAAACTGTCTCTTCTCTCTGCACTCTCCTCTCTGGGACTCACAGACCGCCTCCGACGTTTAAGAAGAGGCATCTTTATATCTGACATGCAACGTCGAGATTCGCCGAGATCAAAAAGTGAATTAAAAGATGAAGAGAGGTGAAATAGGTCATAAAATACGGGGAATATAATCAACCTTTCAAGTATTCTCCTTGTGAGTAGGGGATCAGGCAGATCTGTCGCGGGGATTGAACCTTTGATCTGAGTACGAGTCCCACACCACCTGCCAGTAATTAGGACTGTTGTTAACTCCTTTTTAAGCGCTACGTATTTCATTAGCCAATGTTTCCTTTTCTTCTTCGAACATCGTTTGTTACTTTCTATACCATCTTCGTATCAGGGCATATGTTTAATTAAAGAGGTGTTTGGGAACCCTGAAACAAGAGAAATCATTTTTTGAGAAAAGAGTCATTTGTGTATTGTGTGTGTGCGTATGAGTGTGCGTGAGAGAGAGAGAGAGAGAGAGAGAGAGAGAGAGAGAGAGAGAGAGAGAGAGAGAGAGAGAGAGAGAGAGAGAGAGAGAGAGAGAGAGAGAGAGAGAGAGAGAGAGAGAGAGAGAGAGAGAGAGAGAGAGAGAGAGAGAGAGAGAGACCGACACACACACACACTAATACACAGAGTGAGAGTGAGAGAGAGAGGCAGAGAGAGCGAGCGAGAGTAAGTGTGTGTACATGTTTGTGAACAGCATTTAGAATTTATGTATATTTGGTTCCAAAGATCTGACACAAGGCAACTCCTGACCCCAAACTAAATTTGACTTAAAGGCATTTTCGACATGCTCAATTTTTCCGAAATTAGTCCAATGATTTTGATTAAAATAACATATTTAATAGATACACATGGAAAGAAATAGGTATATTTAGTTTTTGGCAACTTTTTTGATAATGTTTTTTGGGAAGTCCCCTTGATTCGGAAGAAAGTCTTTATAATTTTGCACAATGGATAAACCATAAGTGATAAACAAAAGATTAGTACATATAAAATGCATAAAACACATAATTTATTTCAAATAATGCTTTTGCGTATTATAATTTCCAATATATCCGTTACATTTGAATTAAAATGTTCAATACCTCATCAATTATTTTAAATGTGATTTCGATATTCAGTAATTTCTGAGATGTGAAAAGAACATGAAATTTCAATATTAACATACGCAGCCATGTTTTAAAGGATATGGTCGTACCTAAACATGCTCCCTATCCTCTTAGTGCATCAAAAGAAACTTTTAGTCGAAAATTTCTTCAGTTTACTTGAAGTAGATAAAAAGTAAAAATAATTTTTTTTGAAAAACTTTGCAGAAGAGGTAGTTAAATGTTTTCTGAAAACTATTTCTGCAAATGCCTCTCTGAATTAAAAGGAAATATGTTGTGTTGGACTCACGTGACTTTCTCTACTCAAACTGTTTTAAAAATTCTTATTGCTCTGTGTACTTCAAGGAAATCGATACAAAAATTTGCATGACTTACCTCATTCTGACTTTGTGGGTTCATAGAATTAAAAGCCCAGTTTGCAGAATTTCCAAAATTCTCTTTATTTCCGTAGAAACAAACTTTGGCCAGCCCTTACAGTAGAAGAATTACGTAACATACACAAATACAATCGTCAATGTTGTTCACCACAAAGAGTTCACTTTCAAAACACAGCTACACGCGGACGATTCTCAAGTTCCGATTACCACTCTCCAAATAACTAACCCCGGCTTACTTTTTATACTTACCTCTACTCATATTTCTAGAAATTAATCGAATGAACAAGACGTCACTAGAACCTTCCAGTTTTTTATCTCCGCGCTGACCGTCTCTTTGTGCACGTCGGCCGGGCTTATGACAACAATGTGATCGGTGACATTATTATTAATTTTCTTGTATATGTAAGAAAAATATAGGAATAAACCAGTCTTTAAATAGTAAGAAAATAGATAAAATTAGGTCGCTATGTGATGCGTTTATTGCTACATTCTCTCTGCAATGCTTGAGAAATTAAAACACGAATCTCTACTCTTGTATAAAATCTCCTTACAAATGCTTACTCTTTTATCTACTTTATGTTAATTGACATACGTATTTGTAGTTTTTTTTATTACAGATTCCCTTGCAGGAGCAATGGATACAGGAAAATCCACAAAGCTTAAGAAGTAAAATGTGTAAAAACTGGTCGCTATGTAATTGCTTCAAATTCCGCTGTGTTTGCATGTCCAGGGAATAGAAAAATAAGGAGTTGCCTTTGAGAAATGTATAATTATTGGACAATTCAAACGAAAAGGAAAGCATAACGGAAATACTTAATCTGCAAAGGAGTGCAATAAATTTGGATATATATCTGTTTTACGGTTTATCAGTTAAGTAAAACTCATCCAGAGCGAACACGATTTTTGAGCAAATTCCCAGGCAGTTCAAGATATACATTTCATGTGTTATGAAAATATCTTCAAAATACCTATTTTAATAAAACCTGGTAGAGGGTTTATTGAGAAAATTAAACAATTTCAAATAATGTTCTATGTGAAGGCTACTCTGGGGTGGGGGCATTTTTCTTGAAAAGCTACATGTCGAATCCTCGGGGGCTGCAGAGCTTAAATAGCAATTTTTGTTTCAGTTAGGTCATCAACATAGGTGAGGGCAAACATACACATACATGGAAGCAAACATGAACGCACACGCTCACCCAAGTTCGAATCTCGGTCAGGGTGACTTTTCTGGATAAGGTTTTTTTTTCTGGAGTTGTTCCTTATCCTGAAAGATTAACGTGGGGTAACTCTAAGCTCTATGGATTCTAGGCTCTTTTGAGCATCATTTTTCCACTTCATTCGTCATCCGATATGACTCAACATTGAAAGAAGTAAATTAAATAAATAAAAAACCCATACACGCACTGACGTTTTATAAAAACATTTTTATATAAATTAGGGGTCCCAACACAAACATTTGTGGTGAAATCTCAATTTTAAATTTTTAGATGGAGTGCAATACTCCTTTTTACTATATGTGGAACAGAAGGTAAAACGATACATTTTGGAAAATGTGTGTGTGTTTGTGTGTGTGTGTTTGTGTGTGTGTGTGTGTGTGTGTGTGTGTGTGTGTGTGTGTGTGTGTGTGTGTGTGTGTGTGTGTGTGTGTGTGTGTAAATGTACAATTCGAAAAATAAAATTCTTGTTTATTAGATGGAAATTAATTGTTCTTTCACACTGGCCCTGTGTAGGCTAAATTGTGGAAACGTAGAGTCAGAAGATCCGTGGTTAAAATCCCGGCTATGGCATTGAATTTTTCAGTCTGACTCTACGTCTCCACAAAATTCTTGTTATTTGTAATTTAAATTAAGAATCCTTCAGGGAGGTGATACGAAAATTCTGAAGAAATTACCTTACTCTTTGCATGGAAATTTGTTCAGTACATGTTAAACCACATGTTAAACGTATTCATAGCAGATAGAAAAACCACCGTAAAGGAATTTTACTGTCAGGCACCACATCCCACCGTTTTTGTTCTTTGCCATTAAGAGAAGCAGGAAAGAGGGATATTTAAGGACAGCTCCTGACAACATGAGCCGGAAGTAGCTCCTTTGTTGTATCGTACTGATGTTCCAGATCGTCCGATTCCGGCAGAGCTAAAGATTCGAATTCGACAATGTTCCACTCCTTCAATTCGAGAGTTTTCGGCTTCCCGAGTATTTTCTTCTAGGACCGGCAGGTTATAATAAAAAGGGAATTCAAAACCCATCTAGAGTTCAGTTGTTAGTTTTGAGTTGACGTTGAGTTTGTGAATTGTTGTGAATGAGTCGGCCAACCACAGCGATGAAAAGTGAACAGTGTGAAACGTTTTGTGTGCGTCAAAAAGCTACCAGCACGCAACTTTGTGTTGCAACAGATACATAAAATAGGACAGTCATACGGAAAGAGACATGCTTGAATGTAGTTGTAAGTTAGGGTTAGCGTTTTAGTGATATATAAAATGGGTTTAGTACAACTTCGTGTTGAATTTTTTCCATATGTACATGCATGGAAAACAAAAGGTATGCATTGAATTACCTAGACTGGTCTGTGATATCTTCTTCATTCTGAATGTAGTTTTATAACTTGCACGAGGTGGGCAAAGTTAAATCTCTGTTTTTAAAATAAAAGTAAGTTTAAGTAATTATAGTTTATATTTTTAACCTCATAATAATCATAAAATAAGAAGTTTACCTCAAGATGTAAGCTTTTCCGATTTCCTTTTTATCCCCCTCGAACCAAGTATTTAGGTACTAGAGGACTCAAAAGCGAGTGCTTGGGCTCAGGCACCTGTCGGAAGCAGAGGAACTTTGGATTCGAAAGAACATCCAGGCTGGAGGATCAGCCCAGTGCCTGGTATGAGAGTGAAGAAACAAATGGCATAAAATAGCAGTACAGTGGATGAAATGAAAGGTGATCGTGGAGCAGTTGTATTATAAATATTTCACCCATATATGTGCTAAAAGGTATCTGACGTTAACCACTTATAGATATTATTTATTATTGTGTCATTTGTTGTATTTAAAGAGCGTGGAATCACAAAATCAGCACCGGCTGGATCGATGAAATGTATAATAAAAAGTATATGAATGCTCATCTCAATTATAGTGAAACAGGTAGAAGTACAAGCTTTTGTAAGAATAGTTTGCAGAACTTGTTTGCTATGTGAATACAGCACATTCCATTTTCAAAGATAGAGCTGTCGTTACTGTCATCTGCATCCTTTTAGTAGGTGCATGCAAAGAAGTTATGACGAAAGTATTTCTGCAAACATTCAGGTGAATTAACATGAAATTGAAATAAGAATGGCCGGGAAAATGTGTTGAAGAATAAGCTATGAGTAGGTAAAATCATGTGAATGTAACTAATGTTCTTATTCAGTGACATCCATTGACATCCCATCTACTTTTGTCCCCCTTTACTGAGATTAAAAGTATTAGAAATAAAAGCAACTAAAATTGAACTAACAGATGTAGGGAAAAGGAATTACATTGCAGCAGAACTTTATTCATGTTGGACTTAAAGAAATGGGAAGGGAGAGTATTTGCAAAAGAGGGAAGGGGAAATAAATATTCCTTCAAGAACGAAAACATTTTTCCACACTGCAAGAAACATCATAAAATATAGTTGAAGTACAAAAGAATCTTTTAACAGGGGACTGACGAGGATACTATACTGTGATACAAGTTAGGTGCATCACTGGAGAACAGGAAGCGTTTGAAAACACATATGTAATATTTACGGAAATTTAGATCAATAACTGATATACAATATTGATTAGAGTAGCTAGGTCAGCAACGTTAACCTTGTTGATGCATTTACCCACGTCAGCTTGTTACTTTAGCTCATACTCAGAAACTGCAGGAATAAAATGATATATAATATAGACTAAGGTGAGATTTAAATTATAAAATAAAGTGGAATATTGTGACTTTGTGGGTTCGTAGAATTAAATGTCCAAGTGGCAGAAATTTAAAATGCTCCTTATTTCCATAGAAACACACTTTGGTCAAAACTTACAATAACAGAATTACGTAATATACACAAATATAACTCTGTTTACGACTGTCTCTTGGCGAGCCATGGCTTCCTTAAATACCTCTACTCATATTACTAGACATTTCTGGAATCTTCTGCAACAAACAAGAAATCGAAACTTCCAGTCAGCTATCTGTCTCTTTATCTCTTTCGGCAAGCTTATATCTCCGCATTGCACTATCTGTCCCTTATCTCTTCGCGACGTGGTGATCAGTGTCTGTTAGGTTGAGCAGCCTTACCGGCACCTCCTCTCCGTACGGCAACAATGTCCTGGCTGCACAGAGTTCGTGCACAGGCGTCTTCTTGTCCAGCATCACGTTCTTGGTTCAGTGGCCTCCCAGTCGCGATGTCACCACCACCTCGCTTCTCGCGGGGATAACCACGTCTTCCCTGAAGACCAGCCTGCAAATTCCGAGGCACTCTTTAGGTTGCCGAAATATCTTTTCCATTAAGCCGCAGGACCTTCTGTCGAAGTCGAACATCGCCTCGTGGCTCCTGAGAGCATCCAATCCTAGTATCACCTCCTCACCCTACTTCGCAACGAACACCCACAAACGTACAGCACTCCATCCCAAGATCAACTCTAGTAGGGCCTCCTTCTCCACAGGCAAGGTGTCACCCGATGCCGTCACTAGCTGGTATGGTCGGCTCGGCTTTCTCGACGACAAACCCTTGGCCACATCAGCTCTGATGATGGTCACGGCTGCCCCGGTGTCTACGAGCACGCGGCACGGCTTCCCTCTCTCCCAAACGTCCGCGATGAGGCTGTCATCCATACGCCGGCTGATGGCGCGCAGTGTCACTCGAGGGGATGGTTGCGACGGCGCCGACTTGCCCCTCGTCACGACGGCTCTAACTCGTTCTTCCGAATTCTCTACCTGGTGTGGGCAGTCTCTCTCCAGGTGTCCTGGCTGGCCATACTCCGAACACATGCCACTAGATCTTCGCTGGCGCCCTGCGGCCGGCCTTTGGTCTCCCGTGTAACGGATACTCTTTATTCTCGACGTCGAGGTAGCCTTCACTTTGGCCGCCTCCATACTCAATCCTACAGTTAACACCTCGTGAATGGTTTTGTAGTCGCCGAGCATTAGGCGCTGACGTATCTCGGTGTGTCATACCCCGTCAAGAATATGTAGGCAGCCATTCCGGCTACGAAATCTGGTGGGAGGTCGACTAAGGCTTTGCAGCGTCTCCCCTGGCTGCTGTGACCTCAACTTCAGTTGACTGCGGTAGCCTGGGGCTAAACGGCAGTTTCCGAAGCGGTTTTCCAGGGCTACCCAGATGTTCATCGGCGTCGCTGCTGTCTGGACCGCGTTCAAGGCCTCTGTGGCTCGTCTCTGGCGGCAAACTATTAGCTGTGCGTCTCTTTCTCTGGTGACCACTTGTGCTTGGCCAGTGGCGGCGGAAGACTTCGAAAGTTGTTGCGCCGTCGTATGTATGGGATTTGACGCACGCAGATGTTGTGTCACGTCCCGGCGCTTTGGCCTTTAAATCCTTCAACCTCCTGCCTACTACGTCCTCCAGCATGGCATTTAGGGACTTA
Source organism: Mantis religiosa (assembly GCA_030765055.1). Lineage (NCBI taxonomy): Eukaryota > Metazoa > Arthropoda > Insecta > Mantodea > Mantidae > Mantis > Mantis religiosa. Next base: position 127,602,397 of record CM060947.1, read on the forward strand.
GTGTTAGTGTTGGCCTTTCCCTTTAAATCGTTAAGGTGCCGGTGCACTTGACCCATTCACTTTCCCAGCTCCGCCACGAGGACCTCGTTTGCCGCTTTCATTTCCGTGGTTAATTCGGCCATCTTCACGGTTACGTTGTTTGCAGCTTCCGTCTTCGCAGTGAGGGTATCATTCGCCGTCTTCATTTCTTTCAACTCTGCGGTGAGATTGTCGTTAGCCGTCTTCTTTTCTGTTGCCAGACTATTGTTCGCCGTTCTCATTTTTCAGTTCTTCTAGAATTTTTGCCAACGTAGCGTCTATTGTATGTTCCACTTCCTGACACCAGTTGTGACTTTGTGGGTTCATAGAATTAAAAGTCCAAGTGGTAGAGACACACTTTGGTCAAACCTTACAGTAGTAGAATTACGTAACATACACAAATACAATCTTCCAAGGTCATTGACCACAAACAAAAGCGTTCACTTTCAAAACACAATTCAGGCACACGATACTCAGTTCCGATTACACTCTCAATTCGACTCCGTTTATGAGTCTGTTTACGACTGTCAGTTGGCAAGTCGTGGCTTCCTTAAATACCTCTACTTGTATTACTAGACATTTCTAGAATCTTCTGTAACAAACAAGAAATCAAATCTTCCAGTCAGCTCTCTGTCTCTTTTCTGTTTCGGCAAGCCTTTATCTCCGCATTGCACCTTCTGTCCCTTATCTCTCCGCACCGAACCCTTTTTGCGCGTCGGTGCCAGTCGCGGTTACTACGTAGGATTAGGATTACTACGGAGAATTTTGGCACTGCGATTATTCTTGATCTAATATACCCATGCCTCCAAGTGGTGCATTCCCGGGAGGAAGGATGAAGTGAGAGGTGACAGAGGGCGGCCATCCCAAGGAGCCACGACAGTACTGAGTGCAGGGTCCATAAATTTTTATTTAGATGGGGACCTCTTATTGTGGTTCGGAAACTGTCCCAGCCAGTTCGTAAATGATCCAGGCAGCCGGTTCCGAAATGGTCCCAGCAACCGGTTCGGAGACTGGCAACCGACGGAAGAAGTAGTCTCCTCACAGCCTATCATTCTACCATGCTCCGCCGAGACACCCGCCAAGACTGAAAGAACCACCAGGTGAGAGATGATGTAAAATGATAATGGAGATGAAATGGAGGGTCTGGAAATTCGGTGTAATGTAATTACCCAACTAGCATTCACCTGTCGACCCCGGAACCCCCCCCCCAAAATACCCATGGGTCAGGTAGGTCAACCACGGTAATCGAACCCGGGCCATCCGAATGCTGGCCAACCACCTGAACTATCCCGTTCGGTGGAATATGAAGTAGATCGTATTGCATTCAAGTATTATAGTACTGCAGAAGTTTGAGCATTTAATTAGTTCATGTATATGCGTTCAATGAAGTAGACTGGACCCCAGTTAGGTTATGTTACCAGGAGTGAATGCAGGAAGTTCAACTTTACAGCATAGCGGCATGAAAACAAACCCTATCGTCGAAAATCTTATATAAGTGACGAACAGTATTTCGGAATCACAAAGAAAAGAACCCCTAGGGAGTTCGAATAAGGCCACAAAATAACTGTCTGATGGAACATTTATGTAGCCAACATGTAACAGTAGCCTCTGTGCTTTGTATTAGGACAACTTCAAGGAAAAAGTCTCCGGGTATAAAATGGCCAGCTTTATTAGAAGGCCAAAAGATAGCACATGATGTGTCAGATGTCAGAGCATGTGACCGGACAAATAAACTTTCCAGTGAGTTATAAATTGCCGTAAAGTGCTCCTCTCTTAAACCAATATCCGAGTTCCTCGAGAGCAATTTCTAAACGTTTGAAACAGTTGGAAGCACCGTAACCAGCAATTTACGGAATACCTCTTGTCATAATCGTATCATCAGTCCGAAAGGAAATACTTCTCGGAATAAAGAAGTTATCTTAAATTACGGAAATAGCCATAAAATTTCCATTCCAAATGCTATCACATCATACATCCAATTTTCCTTCAAATAACTGATTCCCATGAAGGGCTCGAGGCGCGATGAAATGGTTGTAAGTCACGGGCAGGTTTCATGGAGTTTGGATTCTTATCCTTTAATCATTTTGAAATGGAATGTTTAGAGGTTCAGATAAGGTAACACTTGATTATTACTCATATATGTAATTTACAAAGGAAGTATACAATTTGGCATTCGAAAATGAAACATGGCTTCCTTCGGAAGGGAAATAAAGGTGATGTTCCATTGTTGTAGATTTACGGCATGTAGAAGATTCTGAAGAGCAAAATTAAGTGGTCTTTCGTAACCAATATAGCGTTGGACCCTGAGAACCAAAGCAGTTAAAGAGCATTGGAATATACTCACATTTTTGTCAAGTCTCGTTAGAAGTGAATTAAGCTGATTTGGCAGTTATGTATTCGTTATTATTTCATGTAATATTTCTGGAGTGTGAACATAAATGAAGGTGTTTCACTACTGCTCTTGCTGCCGCATTTTGTGACATGTCGTGTTCTATTTTAACTTACAGAATCACGTTCAGAAGAATAATAATAGCTAGCAATTTTCACAATCCGGGAGGTGCAGTCAGATTAATTTACAGATAAACCCTACAAAATTAGGCTTTGCGTGCAGCAGATGATAAGAACTTCCCAGCTCTAAAACTTTGGACATACGCCAATTCGTTTGCGTCAACTGTACACTGAAAGTTAATTTCACGTGAAATGAGGAACTTGAAGAGTTCCTCCTACGAATATTGTCACATTTTCATAAAATAAACTAGGAGATTAGGTAATATATAGGTGTATTTTTACTTTCCTTACCACTTACTTATGGTACAGGTAGAAGTAACCAATTGTGCCCTACAATTCGATATCGATATTTCATTGGATATGTGTGTGTGTGTAAATATATTTCGAAAATTGACTATGTAAATTTTGTGTTGTCATGGATGCAAACTGGCAAATAGGCTTTTCATTCCACACATTTCAAATTGCATTAATTATTAGGTGATCTCATAAGTAAAGTAGGTTTTTATAAATGGAGATAACAAAGTTTGAACTTGAGCTGCAGCTCGAAGAATATGTGAAGAGGAAGAAGGTATCGTTACCGAGCGTGTAGCACAAGGATGGTTCCAACGTTTCAACAATGGATACGAAAACACTAAAGATTTGGAGTCTGTTTAGTTAACTCATGTGCACGTCGGCCGCTGGATTTGGCGAACCCTTATAATCGTTTTACAACCCTGTCCCTCCTTCTCGCAGTCCGTTCGGCAGGTTGTCACCTTTCTTGGTACATCATGAGTATCGTACGAGGTTTCGTCTAAATAAATTATCTTATGCTACAATTCTACTGGATTCCATAATAACCCTTAGCTTATTCAAAGTGCTGTATTTGAAACCCAGCTCCTTTAGTAGGCCGCGCAAAATGCAGTGCCCATAAGTAAAATCACAAATTTCTTGCAAATGTGCAACCAATTCGTCTAAGGTGGGCGCTCTCCCTTTTGCATAGAATCTATAAATTTCTCGACGAATTAAATCGCACGTGAAATTATCTACTTTAGAGAAACGTTTCCTTTTGTTTTGACACTTGATCGGCGTCTTTGGTATTCCTTCGTCAGAATATTTCTTACTGTATTTCTGTGAATACCCAGAATTTATCATCAGGTACCTTGCATGACCCCTTACCAAGATTATTTTTCAGCAAATATTTATATGTGTTCAAACTAAGCACTTGAATTTGCTGAGAAACAGTTCCCGTTATAACTTTGTTTTTTGAGTCTTTTCCGGTAATATAACTCGGAGCAGTTATTCACACTATTGTCATCACTTTGATTATTTTCACTTGACTGAAAGTGATCTGCTACTTCATTTGCATTTACCACTACATTTCCCCCCCACGGTCTCCCCATCGTGACACACAACGAATTTCTGCACGCAATGAAACAGATCAACTGAAAGTTGGAACTTTGGCAACTGAGACTCCACGTGGAGTAGACATGCACCTGTCACTTCGAGAAAATCAGGGTTGATATTGGTCCTCAACGACAGTATTCCATTTCTGAAGTGTGGAGATAGATTTATGACGGTCATTAGTGGGTGGGAGGGTAGTTTCCTTTGAGGGGCAAACTGCACACCTGTTCACTAGACAGACTCTACCACGTTCTGGAAGACCAAAGGTATGGAAAATTGAGGATAGACGCTAAGTTTTGTGAGAAAATCCGCAATAAAGGTACCGTAGTCTTTGAGAAGAATTTCGTGTAGCAAAAGATATCATACATCGCCACATTAAGACACTTGAAACATCATCCAGAAATTGTACATTTATAACTGACACCTCAACAGGCTGAACGTAGTGTGGATATCCGTCATCAGCTTATCCGTTACCCCGTGGATTATAGATTGGTGAGGAGAATTGTCACTTGTATTGAAAAATGGGTATATTACTGAAACCCTGGTGCCTCGTAACAGTGACTTGATCGCCAACCTGCCAAAAACATTGTTAAAAAAAATTCAGTTCGGTCCCAAAGTAATGTGTGTCTGGTGGAATTCTGAAAGCGTGATTCACTGGGAGTTTGTTCCAAACGGGCGGGAAATTGATGCGGATCTTTATTATCAACAACTGGAGCGGTTTCGTGAAATTTTGAAACGGAGATACCCAGCATTAGTTAACCGAAATTGAGTTATATTGCAAAAGGACAATGCAGCACCCCATACTACACGAATAACCATCGAAAAGGTTCAGGAATTTGGAGAAATTGAACCGTCACCTCACCACAGCACTGATTTCTCACATCAGATTGCCATCTTTCTCGATCCATGGACCATTATATGCATGAGTGAAAATTTGACAACATTGAAGCAGTGCAAGTGGGTGTCACCGAAATCTTCACATCAAAAACCAGACTGGTACCATCGTGGGATAACAAACTTCGCTGACGATGGCTCATAGACCATAGAATCTAATGGTCTATACTTTCAAAATTAGTTAATTGCTTGTCAGAACGCATTTCAAGTAATTGTTTCACTTAAAAAACGACATTACTTATGAGAAAGTTTCTATACCAATGATAAAGTGATATTTAAACTCAAAAACTGAGAAGTTTAAAGACAAAACCAAAGGTAAAGGAAGTTTGCATAGAAGTACGTGTAATAGCTTGTAATATTTTGGATTTCCTAAAATATGTTTAAGTATAAACTGAGTGGTATAGTTCACCTGTAGTGTCAGGCTTCTATTTGGGTAATATGGGTTGGATTCCATTTAGAACAATCGATCTGGCTTTTGATACCTTTTTGTGCGCCTGTCGGTAGGCCAATACCAAAGTGATTATAGCATACCAGTACAAATTTTATTTATCATTTCCTCTTATTTCCTTTCCTTTCATATTACAATATTGCATTCGTATAACCTCCATGGCATTTGCTGAACCTAAATGCAAATGTGGCATTATTCGACTTTTCGCTAATGATGTATGCTGATTTCAACACATGGAGAGAGGGACTAGTGCAGAACATTTTCTTTAATATTGATTTACGTATCCCATAGGGGAGGGAATCCGTTTCCTTCAGCTGCCAGCGTGCAGGCGCTGCGGACCCTTAGCACTCGTGGTACTTCTGACGTTACCAGAGGAACCTCGGGTCGAACTGCCCAGCCCTCCCGTTGGGGAGTTGTTCGGATTGGGTTGGACTCAAGGAGTCAGTGTGTTCCCGACACCCACGGAGAATTGGGTACCTCCGGCCAGGCTACGGCCACCCGGAGGAGGTAGAGGGTTGCCTAATAAGTCCCGGGTACTAGCCTGCAGAGCTAGTAGAAGGTGTGCTAGATCACCAGGCGACCACACCGAGGTTTTCGGTGTTCTTTCCTGCGGGGTTGACGCGCGTAAGTGTCGTACCCACTTCCATCCCGTCTTGACGTTGCTCAGCGGGGGGCTTTTTAAGAAATCAGGTATTACCCTATGGAAAGAGCCCCGGAGTATCCATCGCTCCGGGGTATGAAGGAGCCCCGGGTCCTAGGTCTTACGGGTCCAGGACTATTAACTCCGCTCTTAACTATTGATTTACGTAGTGGTCCCTAAACACATCTGTAAAGATCTTGCCATCTAATTTTGCAGTGGAATACATACTTACTTTATGTGCTGCAAGTTGCGTTAAATAAGTAAAAACAGCGAGTTGAGTAAAGTGTTTATGCTAAACTAAACTGTGTGCAATAAAACTATAACTTAACAAGTAGAAAGTAATAAATATTGGATATCATAAAATTCACCCCACAATATCATATCTCCATGTGAAACCGAAAAGCTGGAAATTTTTAAATATTATAAATACCCAGGACTATAACTCTTTTCCGGGCACCCCATATGGTATGCGGACACCTGAGGTAACACTGGGGTTAATCCGAGCAACAGCAAAAGCTGAACTCCACAATCATCAGCTGTTTGGCTGCAAAATTTAGCCCATTTTAATCCAATGAACACCAGGAATTTCATCCTGTACAAAATCAGAGGAGCAAGAAAAATCTACCTCGTAATACTGCCACATGCGTGATTGGCGTGATTTGAGAATAGTTTATTCAGGACTCTTGAGATTTATTAGAAATTTAATCTTACAGTTTCCTAAAGTACAGAAGCTTTGTTAAATTTGCGTAAATAATAGAAATACTGCAGTTTCCTATTTCCTATGGCAGATCCCGTGGAAATTACTATGACATCAGCTTCCCCTGGTGTACGTGCAGAGTCGCACAGAGCAATATGGAGCTTTGCTCCTGCTCACGTTATAAGGGATGTTCTGGAATAATGCAAATGCGCTCTACTGATTGGCTGCTTCAATTCGAAATTAGGGCGATGGCAGGATATGTTTGGTATTGCAGTCGCCATGTTGCAAAGCGCTTCCGGAAATATCTAAAACTATATAACTGGACGCGAGGGTCCGCTCGCGGGCTCTCTTCTCTGTTTGGCACGTAATTCCGGCCGACACCTTCGGCATGGCGTCCTGGAATCGACCACTCGCTTACTCATTCTTGACACATCAATTCATCATGATAATATTGTCGCTATTTAGCTTACAAAGCCCTTCTGTTTTTAAACCAAACATCGCAAATTGGGACTAGATACAAATTCTTAATTATATTGTTATTGTTCTGCCATCCTAAACTCCAACTTAGCTGTTCCCCCTAGTCACCACAACCATAGTTTATGACAATACTTCCTCAACAAAATAATCCCACCCCATCCTGCATCACCAAAATATCAACCTGCGGTTAAACCCCAAACCTGGGTGGGTACGCAGCAAAGACCTTCTGGCTGTTAACAGCCTGCCAGTACCTGCATTGTGTTGCGTTTGCACATAGTAGGCAAAACTTCAGCAAGCATATAGAGGAAAGATGCTCAGCAGCGATAAAGGCCATGTTTGACATAAAGAACATCCCCTAATAGGACAAACTTGGTCTTATATACTTCATTATAGCAACCTTCTTAAACTATATGCGGCCAGACACTGCTGGATTTATTATTGGCCTTTTCAGCATGTACTTGGCCGAATTCTTTTTGTCTAGGTGACACTTTAAATATTTAAACGCAAACGGCTTTTCTGGATTCGTTACTGGAATCCTAATTTTAATCTTAGCTGTTAGAACTACCGCACAATACAAAAGAGACGCATGTTTTTTTTTTTTCTCTGTTAGTATCAAAGTGAACAACTGAATTTTCGTTGGACTGCCGCTTCTTTTTTTAGCCAAAAATTTTACAAACTTTACATCGGTGATGTTTATTATTCAATTTTACAAAACTTGAAATATTTATTATAGGTACAGCGATATATAATATATATTTATATATCTTTCCGGCTTGTATATAAACTATAGCTCACTGCTATATTTTGTGCCGCCGTTAATATCGTCTGAAGTAAAATAGGAAAACTTATTCCAAAATTATTCTTGTATGTTAAACGAAGCTGGTAATTGTCAGGGACATATCCAAGTTGCAGTGTGCCGGAATTTCGTCCCGCAGGAGTTCCTTTATATGCCAGTAAATCTACTGACAGGACTATTGCACACTTAAAAACATCCTTCTGGGAGCCGGATTTAAAATCGCATAAGTAATAAGTACGCATAGCCAAAAACAATGGAAGTTTATGTTAGGGCAATAATTGAATAAAAGGATGCTTATTTCACCCATTTATTCATTGCGCAGCGTGTCCTAACGCTGGAGGACGTAAATTAAAACAAGGAAGAAATACCCTAGCATTATGACAGCTTGAACTGAACGGGACATGGATGAAAAAAAAATTGCACACACATACACACACAAATTTGTATTTGTTGACATAAAATATATTGTAAATTAAAGAATTTACCACATACGTACATAAAGTAATATAAAGTAATATGTCAATAATATACATTTTGATAAACCGTAAAACCGCAATTTAAACTTTGAAAGAGTAATACAATTTTGAGTCGAACTAATACTCAATGCTCCATTTATTGCTAGTATTTACCTAGAACGCGTTTCGTTAGGATTTTCCTAACATCATCAGCTGTTGTCGACTAATGGATGCCGGTTCAGTGAACTCCTCGGAGGTAATAGGTGCGTCTCTGTCTGTATCTTGATGAACTTGAAATTTTGGTTTTCTTCAAAGATAGTATCGAAATTAAACAATTTACTTTCATATTCCTTTATAAAGATTTTTTCCCACGTGGTTAATGCAGCTGGACCTTGGGACACTTTTTAGTAAGTGAATTTCTCGTTCTATGTCATGATTTTCCTTCCAAAAATGGTACGCTACCGCCGATTTATCTATTTCTTTATTCCTGATGTTCCTAAAGTGCTCTTTAAGCCTAATGTTCACATTCCTTTTTGTTTTTCCAATGTAGAATTTGTCACAGTCCTTGCAATTTATCCGGTACACTCCTGATTTTATGCCTGTGGGTATCTCCTTTGTATTATGTGATTTCAAAAGGTGTTGTACACTAAATTTGTTCTGTGGGGCCAAAGTAATATTGTGTTTTTTGAAGACTTTTTCGAAAAGGGGTGTAGCTCTGGGATGATACGTAAATTTTCTGTATGAGGTTTCATTGCTAATTGAAAGTAGTATTCTTAATTGAGAGTAGTTACTTGTTTGCATCTTAGTTGTCTTTTGAATTTATCTATTTTCTTGTTGACCAATTCAGCACTGTATCCATTGTATTCTGCAATGTGAATGATATTATTGTACTCTTTGTTATATTCTATCTTATTTAAAGGTACATTAACCAGCCTGTAAGTTAAACTGTTGATAACAGCATGCTTGTGTTGTCTTGGGTTATATCCATCTGATATAACAAATATGATTATATTCAAATATCATTTGAAAGAGTGTTATAAAATAAATGTTAATATTAATTTTAATGTTAGTTCTCATGTGCATGTTATTTATTATGTTAAATACAATACTTATATTAGATATTTCATGTAAAGTTACTCGGTGTAATGTGGAATGATGTTGAAAAGCAAATTAAAAAAAAGGAATGAAATAATAATATGATAAAACCGTACCCTACGGTTCTTTAAGTCATGAAAGGTGACGACTTTATCTTTCAAAACTCCTAATTACGATTCCGATTTATGAAAACTGATGCATTCATAAAACACAATAGTTTATTTAAATAATAATTACATTATTCCTTGCGTTGTGTAACATCAAATCACACCATAACAGCTGTTAGATCACGGTATGTTAAATGAATGAATAATCAAATGTGCTATACAAGTTACCGATAGTGAGAATGGGAAACTAACTTCAAATTAAAAACCAATACAAGAATAAAATAAAGATAAGTTTCTTTTTTCAAGAATACAATGAGAACGCTGAGAACCATAGGGGCCCAAACATGGCTTTGAGAAAAATAGATGTTAAGATCAAAATTTCCATTACGAAGTACTACTTGCGAACGTGATGTAAAGAGTATGTTGGCAACACCAGCTAAAAATTGAACAGTGCAGAGCAAATAAAATGATGCCTTTGGACCCTTATGTAACATAAATTCAGGAAAACTGGCGAGACAGCTTCTTAAAAATGTTTCATTAACTCAAAGAGGGACTAAAGACCACAAGGTTGGCAAATGTCAGGAGCATGCATACATGCTAAAATCTAAAGTCGACCAAGTTGTGCTTTAGGCCCTTATGGTTCTAAGCGCCTCAATTTATTTGGAAATTGACAACATTTGAATGTGCATTGATTAAAAATGCAATTTTATATTACATTTTTTGGACGTATCACTGTATTCTGATACAATTACGGTTCAGTAACGAGCGGACGTTTCATCCGATAAAATTGCATTAAGGAGATTTTAAAATAATCGACCAGGATTGGTCGATATCCCAGACGTATTGGGCAATTCCAAATCTGCGGCGTATAACTGGAATAGTCAATACTGTATAATTTATAGGAACAATTAAATAATTGCCTTGATGGTCTAAGGGTTAGCATGCTAACCTTAAAACCTAGAGGTTTCGGGTTAATTCCCAGCTGAGGATGAGGATGTTTCATTAGCCAGGATCATTTCTCCCCTCCCTAGAGTCTGAATGTATGAATTAATTAATGTTGAATGAATGAATAAATGAATGTGTGCATTTATGTGTGAATTTAGCGTAATAAACAAAGCTATAGTCCATTTTACAAACATACAACTCTGTAGCTAAGTTGTTCACAGTAGTAGAGGGGAGCCAACTGTCTTGGCACGTAATTTTACTCCACTCGGAGAAGATGTTTTGATGTCTCTGACTGACTAAAGTTAGATGTGAATGAATTCCTACTCAGTGAAAGAAACGAACTTTATTCCCGCCAATGAAGGATGGAAATGACACGAAGAAATAGGCTAAGGATTGTAGTTTTCTTAAATGCAATGTTAACAAATTATAAAATGTACTATATTGGAAATCCAAAGAATACTGTCGTAATCGAGTGAACATTATTGCTGATGAACAAATATTGCAAACGCCGCCGATTACGTTCACACCATTTTCTGTATTCATCGATTTACAAAGTATTCTTACAGCAGTTTGTTGTTATAAGCTGACTATGTTGAAGTAACATTTGCAGAAGTTTTATTATACATTTCATTACAAGTAGGCAGAAGGGGTATATGCGTAGATGGAGCGATAGTAAAATCTTTGAAAAATAGGTTGCTATCCTTTGACTGTGAAATTTCGTTTTCTTTTCATAGCCATGAGATAGGTATAACTTATAAGTAAAGAGGGACACCTCTGTGACCTACATAGCTCAACCACACACGAGAATAAAGTGGAGTGATCACAGGAGGTAAGAGGACGCAAACGCGTGGAAATCCCATACACCGATGAACAATATGCCGACCAAGAAACTCTTTGGTATCTACGATGAAGTTGTCTTTCCTTTGAGGAAACATACGCATCATCTGCTCGGCACACCATATATCATAAAACCAAAAAGCACGCCTTATAGATGAGAAGGAAACGGAATAAAATCGGAATACTGGAAATGTAAAAGTGATAGATAAGGAATCTCCTGTCAATTGCTTATAAAACTAGAGAGAAACCCAAGGTGACAGTGGACAGTATACGGAATGCAAACAGTGCCTCCCGAATGCAAACGTCATACGATAGGAATCTGGCGACGAAATAAAAATGAAATGCATCTTGCCGAATGACAAAAAATAGTACTTGGCTAGTCACACCAATACCTAAAATAGCTAATTCCACTATATACATTGCAATCATATATAATGCATATATGACTGTATATTTTAACGAGATCTACATTTTTTGTGTAGTAACATGTTCTAGTGCACTCACTTTACACGCTAATAAAATTATTCAGAATATCGATAGCTTCATAGGCTGTTCACTAAATATTTAAGGTATATATTTTATTTGTCATGTAATTTGGATATATCGTATTTTAATCAAAATTCCGTAAGCCGTTTATGAAAACATAAAGTTATAACAAATGTTACATTTAAAAGTAAGTTTGAGAGGTAGGATTTTCTTGAACATCTTTTTAGCGAGACTGCGCCCCGATAATGTGTGTGACTACCATCGGAGGTTGCGTCTTCTCGAGTGCGCACTCCGACTTGGGCTATTTGTGCCTTTCCCTTATTACTTACGCGAATGCTACAGTTTTATTTCCCTCATTTCTCTTCACTGCACCTCCTTTTCAATTACCAGGTTTGCTTTCATTTTCGTCGTATAAGGCGGTGCCAGACAAATGGCGCGGGTACTTACACATTGTAAATGCTGTTTTCGATGCTGGGCAGCGTTATATGGAAGCTGTCCTCACGCTTGTCCACAGTGCTGACTGCGCAACAGATCCTGGAGTGTGTTAAAGAACTCTCAGAACTTGTTAAGGTCTTGCCTGAGTGCCAACAAACTTATGCCCCACTACGCTTTCCTCATCTCATCCCTTCTTCGTTAGGTGTATTAGCCACAATAGGTCTATGTGAGGTCGCAGTGCGCGAATTCTCTCCCCCCTTTAACCTTTACTCCTTCTTGAAGTGTTTCGTGCCGTATCACCGCAGAATATTAAGCTGTAATATTAAGTGGTATTTAACCAATGGTTTTGATTTTGAGTTGTGCCTTTTTGGTTTTAAGAAATCTGAAAACATCTTACTCTGTAAAATCTCGATTTTTGAGAGGGCAAGCAGTAGATGAAGTAAAATAATCGTAAGTTCCTATTGTAAGAAAATATGAGCTGAAACCTTTGTAGAATTTTCCCTAGTGCGTTTAGGTATATGTCGTTTCGCCCTCAAGGCTATTACGCGATCTTCATGACAGAAGATGTTCTAGCTCGACATGTTGATATTGTGGTTGATGTCACAGGTGCATACACGACCGCCGAGATGTCATAATCCAACAAGATTGAGCTCTCCCTCACTGTCATCCAGAGATTTGGACAGGCAAACTGTCTCGATGTTAGATCAGTCGGTGGTTTGCAGGAAATCTCTGCAGAACACACAGCTATTTCTGAAAAACGCCTTGCGTCTTCTTTCCGTGAGTAGGATCAATACTTAAAAATTTTGTAAACAGTGAGATATCCCTTTATGGGGCTATTTACTTTTAAATATCACGAGTTAGAATGTTGTTATAAATTTATCATGATTACCTTATAGTAAAATAGTTTTTAATTTCAGGATCTTGTGTTTTGTTGCTTTATATAAAAAAGTCTAATGAAGTTAATCATCATCACCTCGGAGTGCTTCATTGCTGCCAACTCGATTGCTATAACAATACGATGGCTTTGTAAGGTACTACAACTTATGAGGCTCTAAGTCATATTAATTGAAGGTGTTTGGGAAACAATAAGATGAACGATAATAGCTATTCAATATTTCAAAAGGAATTTAAAGCTTAAGACTAGATTATGAAGATGTAAATATAGAATATGCATGGGAATTGGGTGCGTCATTGATATTTGAAAACTCTAGAAGGTGGCATAAATTGATTCACCTCTATATACTGTTATTTAAATTTTAATAACGTTATAAATAACAAGTTATATGAAGCTTTCTCGGAATTGATTTTATAGAGCAGATATGGATGAAATGGGATATTATGACAAAACAGGATATCATTTGTTTCCTTAGCGGAGACTGCCAATGGGTAGATTTATTTGCTTCATGACTACTGAGTGCAAATTTTGTTTTTGAAGAAAATGGATTACCAGGATTGTACTAAAAAGAGTATAAAATGTGTATTTGGGTAAACCAGGACGACTTAATCAAGCAAAATTTTGGTTTAATCGTCCTGGAGTATTTTATGGACAATGTTTCAGAGATTTGTGTTTTCGCACGATTGAAGCTGTGAAGGGGTAAGTTGCAAAAGAAAGAACATAGGTATTTAGTGTATATACTGTGACTTTGTGGTATCGTAAAATTAAAAGTCTGGTTTACAGAAATTCAAAATACACTTTATTACAAGTAAAACACTTTGTACAGCCATGATATCAGCTTAATAATGTAATGCACATGAACGCAATCTTCCAGGTCGTCAGCCATACGTCCACACAGCTGTACACTGAACAATTAACAGTTATCGACTGGCCTCTCGCTCTTTTTTAAATCGTGTATTTAATGTTAAAGGTGATATTGGAGTACATAGTTTTATTATAAGTGGCTTTATCTCAGCCTGATGGGGTTCCGCTAAGAACAACCCCATTAGTCGAGGTGCTGTTGCGGTGCAAGCTGCCCATAGCAGCTGCGGGTGAGGGTATGCATGCCAGGCGACGGCCATGAGCCGAAGGCCCTGACTGAGGCGCGTGGAGGGTCGGGTGCTTTAGCGACTACTAGAGCCGGGGGGTTTATTTGTTAAGTCAGTTGGGGCTTTAATTGTCAGGTCTAGGGGTCGGTTTCCAGGCTCTTGTGAAATATGTGTCGAGTCGTGCTCTGTTTCTCTGATTATGGTCATTTATGATTTCTGCTGGTGACTCAAGTCCGTCAAGTCGTGTGCATAGTTGTGTCTGGGTGGAGAGAATATCGTTGAGGAGTGAGTGCAAACTATGGTCCATATTGGTGAGCTGGGGATGGAGTTGGTGCAGTCTGGCGTCTAAGTTGGAGAGGTCCTGTGGTCGAGTTTCGCTGAGCTGTGCTTCAATGTTGTGCAGCTTCCGCTGAAGTCAGTAATCTGTGTATAGTAGTCAATTTGTCTTGCAAGTCGATGAGGGCGGCGTGGTTGGAGACCTGTTGAGGGGCTGCAACGGTGGCGGATTCTTCCAGGTTGCCCAGACGCTGGTTTAAGTTAAGGACCTCAGAGTGGAGGTCCTGAATTTCTTCGGTTGGAGGCCGGTGGTTGGCGGCGTTAATTATTGTCATCAGTAGCTCCTCAAGGGCGTGAAGTCTGCTGGTTACTTGCTGCAGGTCCTCCTGGAGGCAAGCAAGGGCTTGCTGCGTTCCAGCAGGCTCAGTGGTGCCTGCGCTCCGGGGTGCTGTTTTAGTTGAGATTCCACGAGGGTATGAGGGCACTTCGCCTGCCCTGTGAAATGGCCGAGGCCATTACATGTGGCGCAGTACCTGCGGCGGTGGAGATCGTGGGCTCTGCAGCATGCTGTTGGAGTAGGAGAGCCACAGTAATGGCACCGTGGCGGCGCGTTGCACGTAACTGCGCTGTGCCGTAGGCGCAACACTGCCTGCACGGGATGTGGTGATGCAGTCTGCTGACCTCTACCTTCAGGCACTGTCCCAGCATGGGCAGGTCTGACGTCAAGGCAGTGTCGCGATCCTGAGGATTTCCAAACTCCAGGCGCCCACATGTGGTTGGGCCCCTTCTTGAAGTTATGCGTGTGGCGCTCAGGACTCAGGGTCACTTCTGCAATGCTGCGGAGAGTAAAAACCTCGCAGGGAGGTCACGAGGGGCTCCAACGATTGTTGCTGCGTGGGTAGTGGAGACTGCGGTCAGCGTTTGAGGGGCGGCGGTAGTTGGAAGTTGCGGTGCTGGTGACGATGGCTGTGTATCAGCAAGGTATAGCTGTTGTGGTTCCTGCTGTGCTACGTCTGTAGCTGGCCGTGTGGTGCTGGGAGTTCAGGCTGCCAGGTGATGCGGTGGTTTACTGGGCGCCTGTCGGGCTTCCTGCTCGGGGGGGGGTGGAGAAACAGGCTTGGCTGCCCAGAACTTCCCTGTCACCTCCGCGGGAGGCTGCCTCTCTTCTGCCGGTACCGGAAGCGAGGCAGGAGACGGCGCTCGAGAGCTGGCTGGCGACAGCTGCGGTGAAGGCGACTTCACTGCCTGGCTCTGCTTTCGAATTGCGGCGTTCATCTTCTTTCCCAAGTTGCTGCGTCGGTTCTTGGAGAGGGTGGTTTGTACTCTTCGGAGTCTTCGGGGCTCTCGCTGACTAGCCGGGGCTCTTTTATACCTCCACTCGTTCTAGAACTCACTGGATCGCTGGAAAGCTGCCGAAGTTACACGAAGCAGCGAGAAAATGAGAGAACTATCCAGACATCTCTCTGTCTCTTTCCCTCTCAGCAACTGTCAGCGCTAGCGCGCGAGTGGGCGTGGCTGGGGCAATTTCTGTCTCTTTCTTGCCCCGCTTCTCTCTCTCGGGTTTGCCTACGCACGAGTCGGCAACAGCAAAACAATGCCTGGCGACAATATTGTATAATTGCACTTAATACAATGTCACATAGCATTTAGAATCTCCGATTTCCCCCTCCATTCGTATCTTCAGCTGCTCTTTAATCACATTTCCTTTCAACCATTACACCGGCGTTTTACATCATGAATTTCCTCGTTCTCAGACCAGGTATCGGGCTAATCCGTTTCGTGGGCCTTCTGTCGGTTCCAAAGTTCCCTTCTTCGAAAGGCATATGACCTCAAATTGCAACTTATAATTCCTTCATACGAGGAAGGTTTAAAGGAAATGGAATGAATGGAACATACATCAAAATGGGGATGGATAAAAGAAAGTTGGAATGAATTAGAAAAAGGAAACCATGGAATAAATGGAGCATGCTACTAAGTACGCCTGCTGTGCTTCAAAGTTTCAAAGATGTTTCCAAATACATGCAGTGTTTGTGTACCAGATAGCGAAGCTTTGTTGGAAGATATTTATGAAAGCAGCAAACTTTCAACTGCTGTTAATGATTTTGGAAAATCGGGAACACGTTCCTTCAATCCAGAAATTGTCTCTGATAGATGTTTGAACCTGAAGAAACTACGGGTAAAGCAATTACAGTAGCTCCATTAGAATTCAACGAACTATTTAACATACACTTTGTGCGATTGTGCAACACTTGTTGCTGCAGAGCAGTGACCATATTCATATACTAGAATTTTTCTCTCTGCTTGCTCTCATTTACATGAAGAATGTCTACCTGGTTCTTCAGCAACTTATTCTTCTTAGTCAAACTTTCAGGCAGGTATGTCCCCAAATCCTAAAAGAGTTCAAAGTTAATGCAACAGCAAAGTAAATAATAAAAGGAAGTGAAAAACTATTGTTCTACAAGAACTATCTGAAGTTGAGATACCTGCTCTGTTTTCTGTAGGAATAAAATGCCTCCTAATGTGAACACTAAAATTTACTGTAACTATATCTCTTAAAAAGAAAATAACAGATTTACAAACATAAGTTTACAACATTGTTTCATAAACGCTTAGGATTGTATATGAGTATACTGATTTGTCTAATTTTTCGCTGGAAGTCTTCATGGTGTTTCAACCGAGACAAGTAAAAGCTGCTGTGCAACCTTTCACTGCATAAAGCTTGTTCCAATAATTTTAAAACGTATTCGCATTATCTTCACTAAACGTCATTTCAGAGTTCTGAGCGGAATATCATAATTTTGGGAAGCTCTAATACAATTCATCTCTTCAGACTAAGCTTCAGCGCAATTTGTAGAAATTCTTCAAACAAATGATCTTATTTGATGTTGTAGCATATTTTTGAGTCATATTCCTACTAATAGAAAATTTCCATAAGTGTAGATTTAGATTTAGCATCCAATCCCTAGAAAACACTCACTGCTTTATACTTTATTCATAAGCTCATGAGCACTTGAAAGTAATTGTGTGCCTTTAACAAGTCCTCCGTTTTATTTCTTGCCTTGTGTTTTGGTTTCCCAAAGCGAAACAAATTGTCAAAAACAGTAACTTATGCATTTGTCCTTACTTCAAACTGAACGAGGGAGTACGGTACAGGTATTTGCTTGCTAACCCAACTGATATTTTGCGCCAATATCACTCTATGTAAATAACATTGGAAAGGCGTAGAAAACACACTGTGTTAGAACTTTATCAGAGATCATAATTTACTCAGGAATCAGTAAAATAAAATCATAAACAATTTTGTTTCTGCCTCTCTGGCATGACTGCTTCACATTCAAGAAATCCCGATTTCGAATTATGGTCAGGGTGAGTTGTCTGGATAGGGCGTTTTCCAGCATTTCCCTTATCCTGAAAGATGAATGTAGGGTAACTAAGCTTGTTGGCTTAGCTTGTCGGCCAATTTGAGTATCAGGTCACCAATTTATTCATCGTTCGATTTGACTTAACAATGAGGAGGTTAAAAAGAAGTTTTGTAGGATATGGTACTGAAATTGGAGGACCAAATACCTTAAGAAACAGGTCAGGGGAAATATATGATAACCTTGTGCAGTATGAACAAGCAAGGTACTGCAACAAATTCTTCTTCTTCCTGTTCTTCCTCTCCTTCCTCTT
>CM060947.1:127621545-127726545 GCA_030765055.1 Mantis religiosa
AACACAATGTCAGTGGTAGATGTGGAAATATGAAATGAGGGTGAGCTTTAGACAAGGAGCCCAGTGACATATGATAGCAATGTAAACGCAGATAAGTAATATGGAGCCATGAAGAAAGAACTGAGGAATTCAGAAACTTGGACTTAACGACGAAATGAGGAAATGCGAAGGATAATGCAGGATGAAATGCAGAAAAAATAAACAGCAGGTCATTGGATTGAAGGAATTAACTGCTATGAATCTCTGGGAAACGAGGAATAGATTTGGAGAAAAAATAGGTCATAAGTTCATTAGCGAAGAACGGAAAAAAGAGAAGGAACAAAAAAAGGAAATTTTGTGTTTATGGTCAAGGATGTGCCATAGCACAGAAATTATGACTTATTGCTGTGGTTCTTAAAATTTATACTATAACTACAAAGGTATGTATTCCAAAATTTAAAGTTCGGAACATATGAAGCACACAAGAAAGGAATTCTAATAGTTTTGCAGCATTGAAGAGAAATTAAAATATATAATAATCAGAACTAAACACATAGAACAATTTAGATTTATGTGAAATATCTGTTACAAACGAGTAGCATTATGAGGACGCCATCAGCGCCCATATGAAAATAAAGTATGTTAGATATTTTTCTGAAATTATTACCCATTTCAAATATAACACGAACATTCTACGCTGCTGTAAACTAAATTTACACATGTTTGACAGTCAATTTTCAGCAGAAAATCCTCTCATCACTAGCAGCAAATTTTGGTGGTGTGTAAGGGAAAAGAGGGCTGTGACTAAACGTGCTCGTGGACTGTTGGAACTAATAACAAATGGGATCTGATTATCGCTGCACAAGCTCGAAATGTCTCCCTGTCTATTTACTCACGTTGGCAGCAATGAATAATCATTTGCTGCGGAACAGGCACGCAAGCTCCCCTGAAAAAGGAAATTGCACCGTAATAAATAACTTGCCTTGGTGTACCTTAACATCTTAGTAACACCCCGTTTCAAGCAAATTGAAATGCAGCAACTGAATTGCAGTCAGCATGCTCTGACTGGGACGTCAGAATATTAGTTTTTTTGTTTCATTCAGATAAGGCGATTAATACTGACGCATTGTTTAATTGTGTGACAATCTTAAAGTATTGATTAATTATGTGACCTTATAATTCTTCTTAGCTCTCTAGTGATTTGCATTGGCAATACAGTCTAGATAAGTACCGGAGCCTACCTTACAGCTGCTGCATCTTCCGCCTCTATTCTTGAAGAGTGTGATGAGCTGGCGGCGGATTTTGATGACCTAAAAATAAAAGTGACTTATAAAATTACTTAAAAATTAAATGAAAATGACCTAATAATCATAACAAATTACCTAAAATTGGATTTCCTAAGAATTAATAATCAAAATTTATAAATTACAATTATAAATTAATTTGCTAAGTTGTTTTAATTCACTTTAACTTACATACAGTCATATTGTGACAACGTGCTGGTAATGATATTTACATGGTATAATTATAGCAAGTTCAACATTTAGTTATACACTTTATATTATGTTTCATTGTATCAATTAATTAATTTTAGACATTTAAATAGTTCTATACTGTGTGAAGGATCACCGAGGGCTTCTTGAATATCTGGAAGGTTATATTATTGAATTAAATATTATTGAATTAATGGTATACATACTGTCACCTAATTATCGGAAGACCCGACCAGCTAGCAGCCTGGTAGGCGACAGGAGGCATTGAGACCACGCCTACCCATTTGTCTTGTAGCGCTAACGAGGGGGATGGTTGGAAAAACATCGCTAGACATCTCTTTCCCCCTCCTTGACGTCTGGAACCTTTAGGATGATTCACTGAACCGCGAGACTTCCAGAAACAGCGATATTCCTATAAAAAGGGGCTGCAGTTGGCGAGTCAGTTCGCCAGAGGAGCGCCGTGCTAGTGAACGGACTGGGAGACTGTATACGTGCATCTGTGGAGTTGCACGTAATTGCGAGTGTAGAGTGGACCTGTGACAGACGAACTGGTGAATTGTAATTGTGTACGCTACGTAATTCTATGTAATCGGCAAGTGTTCCAACTGGAATTCGGTGGAATTAAAGAACACTTTGAGTTTGTGCAATTGGACTTTTAATTTCACGAACCCACAAAGTCACAATACTTAATTTTATACAGAAAGTGGAAAATGAGAACAAAATTCACGAATTAATTAGCAGTATTACTATACCTAAAGACTAATACGTTTATTAGGAAAAATACAA
The DNA here is from genome assembly GCA_030765055.1 of Mantis religiosa. Lineage (NCBI taxonomy): Eukaryota > Metazoa > Arthropoda > Insecta > Mantodea > Mantidae > Mantis > Mantis religiosa. The sequence goes on from CM060947.1 coordinate 127,623,804, forward strand.
ATTTTACCATAAATTAAGAGGTATATACTCCATTGCAGTAAGTAATGGTGTACATTGGAAGATTCTCGAATATGAGGGAACGACGGTTGTCGGCAAAGACATCGTTGTACATCGAAAAATCTGTTTCCACTAACGCACTCTCTATGGCACATATTTGAATCGCGAACATTTACTGACCGTATCCTCTTGTAACTCCATAGTTTTGAAACTTTCTCCTGAAAGTACTTTTACTATAGTGTACAATGTTTTGTATCCTGGATACAATACTTTTTCTAATACATTTATATATTTTTTTAAAAATCTTTTTGTCAATTTCACAAGTCACAATATCCAATGTATCTTCAACTTTCTAAATCAAATCTATAGCCCTGCCTAGTGCAATGCCACTTTCTTGAAGATTAGAATAGTAGATGGTAAACAACCAAAATTTAACTTGTTATGAGCTAATTTCCCCTCTAATTCACTATAATCAAACACTTGTTGGATACCTTAATCGCTTTAGCATCTTCCGTGACAGCGGAATTTACAAAGGACTTCACTGTTTGAAAATGTGAACAAAATAAAAGCAATCTTCAAGCCACGAGCCGCATCACGTTATTAGTGGTTGTGGAAGCAATGGAACACCAGGGACATGGGATTTGAAATTTTCTCTGCGTGCGGGGGATTTAACGAATATCTTTTTATTATTTGAAATTAGTGCATATACTTGGGAAACTGTGACCATACTTCTTCGCCATTCTATGTAAGCCAATGTGTCAAACAGGTTACATGTGTCATTCGTGGATAAAATTTCTTAACTGATTTTGCTGCTTTAACCATATACCGGGCGTCTTCAGTAGTAAAAAGCAGCATGTCCTCATACCGGATCCCATTAGGCCAAAGCAATGAAATGGAATTAAGTGAACACAATACATATTTTGACTTTGTGGGTTCGTAAAATTAAAAGTCTAGTTTGCAGAAATTAAAAATCCTCTTTATTTCCGTAGAAAGATAGTAGAAAGATAGTAAACAAACAAAAGAGTTCACTTTCAAATCACTACATGGTTATCAGTTCTCAACTTGCAAGTCGGCACAGTTCAAATGTCCACATCGACAACTGCAAGTTCATTCACTCACTAAGAGCTCCGCTGCCTCACTGAGCTGTACGGATTTACCCGTGCGGTATAAAAAAATATAGTAATTTGCGCGAGTTTGCGTGTCATTGCGTGAGACGGTGCAGTTGGTTTCTACTAATGCTTCTGGTGGCTAGCAATCCGTCAAGTAGAGGGGAGGGGGAACAGGTAGCGAGAGGCCCGATGGAATTTTGGTGTTTACGTTTAGGTTTTGTCCAGCTCCTGCGCGCGCTCTCGGGAGCAACTGCAGGTGTTAAACCTTCCAGCCGCGGCCAAGGCGCGGCGTTACCTGGCGGTGATTGGGGATGGAAGGAGGAGAGGCAAACCTTACCACTCAAGGACATCCTTGGATAGGTGTTAGCTTCTCCGTCTCCTGGGGAGACGATGGTCGTATTGACCCAGTGTATTCACCAGCTACTTTGGGTGAGGAGTAATCTTGGCATACAATGTGCGCGTTCGTTCACGCACGACGACCTCAACGTATGGTATGCCAGACTGGTGTGCACGAAGTGTCATGGTAACCTACGGTCGGTACCGTAGATCTTTCTCAAAGCTCTGTTCTGTACGGCCTGCAGCCTGCGGAGGGTGGTATGAGCCATCGAATCCCAGACCTGGCATCCATATAGGATCAGAGGCGGAACGATCGCACGATACGCCCGCAATTTGAGGCGAATGGGGATTGTAGATAGGAAGCTGGGATTAAGTTGCCTGAGCGCAGCATGGCCGAGGCCTGCCTTTGCCCTGACATGCGGAGTGAAAGTGAGGCCGCGGTTCAGTTGGATTCCTAGGTATTTGGCGGATCGAACCCAGGGGATTGCTCTCCGCCGCAACCGCATTTCCCCTTCCGGGCGTCAGCTAAGGGTCTTAGCCAATGAGAGCAGATCTCTTCTGCGAGCTAATGGCCATCCTCCACTTCTCACTCCACCTGCCAATGGCGTGGAGCTGTCGCTATAGAGTGGAGAGACAGTAGCGGACGTTCTTGTTCTGCGCCAGTATGAGGACGTCGTCGGCATACTGACACAAAACAGTGCGAGGTTCCGTTGGAAGGTCAGACATGTAGGCGGCGAAGAGTAGTGGAGACAGAACACTGCCTTCCGGGACTCCAGCCGCTATGGGTCTGACAGAGGATAACTTGCCCTCGACCCGCACCCTGAAGGTGCGGTCCTTGAGGAAGATCCTGAGTATTACCAGGTAGGGAGAGGGGAGTTGTGCTTCTTTGAGTGTGAACCACAACCCCTGGTGCCACGTGGTAGCCAAGGCTTTCTCCACATCCAAGAGCACCCCAATGGCTTTGAGGTTGTCCTGGAAGCCCAGGGCAGCCTTCCCTGCCAACCGCAGTAGCTGCAGGGTAGTGGACTGTATCACCGAATTGGTGATCCGGGAGGAGGAGCCTTTCTTCAAAGAGAGGAGTTAGGAGGGAAGGTGCAACCGTTCATATATCTTTGAGACGATTGGGAGTAGCGTCTAACAGTGACGCTTTTATAACAGAACCATCGTTTCTCGAAAGTTACCGGACTAACACAGTCCTACACGGTGGCGAGGGAAGGAAAGGAATTATCCAGACCTCACTCTGTTTCCCTTTCTCCCCGCCCCCTCGGCAAGTGTCACACGTTCTTCCACGTGTGGGCGTGGCTTGGGCTCTATCTGTCTCTTTATTTCCTACCCACCAGGTTGTGACGACGATCGGGTGACAATATACTTGAATAGTTTCCTATCTCTAACACTTTAAAAGTCAGAAAAAATACTTTACTCAGACCATCAGGCTCTGGCGTCTGTACTATACATTGGCTATGTATCAAACTTCTAATGTCTGTGCTTCCATCAGTGAAAACATAATTTCCTTAGCTGTGACGCACTCTCTTATATTTCGCATGTTTTCTTCATAGCATAATGAAATATATTTTTTTTTCTTAATGTTAACTCGTCCGGTAAACAATTCCCCATGTGATGCTTCAGAGAGTTTTTCAACTTAGCGTTATTCAGCTTTTCAGAGGACTATTTGCAGACAAACATGTCACATAACTACTTTAAAAAATCGGAACCTGCACCTTCCATTAACCCTACACTCTGAGAAAGTAGCATTTGCGCATTATTCTACTTAGAATTTTCCTCAGTTTGCCACACCCGATATGTTGTCATGTGAATCGTTTCATAGCTGCCAACTTAATTTCACAAAGATTACAAAATAATGGAACCATCTGTTGAAAAAGCTTCTTCCCCAAACTGGTGTACAATATTCTTTGATTTTGTAGCAACACTACGCTTCACTTTCGGCATAATTGTATAGAACCGTAGACAATACGATGCACAACCACAATGATACTGTAGTACACTGACCCAGAAAACAGTTGCAACTCCAAGCAGTTCCATGCAATGGGAAAGGGAAATCCCCTAAAATGAAGCCCGCCTCGGTAGGGTGATAGTAGCGTGTCTGCCGCACGTTCAAGAGGTTTCGAGTTCGAATCTCGGTCAGGGTGAGTTTCCTGGATAAGGATTTGTCCGGGGTTTTCCCTTATCCCGAAACGAATGTCAGGTGACTCTAAGCTTTATGGACCCAGGGATCATTTGAGCATCACGTTGCACTCATCGTGTGATATGACTCAACGTTGGTGAACGTAAATTACAACAAAAAAAAATCCCTAAGATGAAGTCAAACCAAACGGAGCCCATGCAGTCAAGACTCGTGTCATTGCAAGAGTTGACGGAATTTAAAAATTATTATTGTCTCCATATGTTTAAAAATAGTCTGAAAGTGCCCTGAAATACGAAAAAAATGACCCAAAACTTTAAAATAGAGGAAAATGACCAAAAACTGACAGTAATGAAATGCCATCAGAATCCGCGACCTGATAATTAGCAGAGAATATTAAAATGCTGTGCGATCAGCATCTTCAGCGTACCCGGTTACTAGGGAAATATTTCAATTAAATAGTCCTTCAAGGTCCCTATGCGGATAATTACAGGTCTGTAACAGAAAGAGAAAGATCCCTTGCCATTCTAAGGCATCCAGTCCCGCATTGGGCACAATAATAGCGGTTTTCTAACAAACGGTGATAAGTGAAATTAGTATACAAACATTTTAATTTATCCTGCAGATAAAACTTGTCTACGGAAGCCACTCTATTTCCAGCGGTTCATTTTTGTTTTCTATTTGTGTTTTCTGTTCGAAATCGATTGAAAATTATATGTATTTTCACTGTTATTCTATAGCCTCAAACCAATATGATTTCAAAGATAATGATAGTTCTTTCAGCAGAAGTTTCCTGCTTTTGAGCTCTAATTTCGAAGGCAAATAATTCACAGATTAGATATAAAAATTACCTTATTTAATATCTTGTTCATTTACCAGTAATAATCTCCTTCTGCATTATTTAAAACGGCAAACATTTGAAATCAAGAGGTTTGCATACATACAATAAGCTCCTTAATACAATACCCGAATGAGTTACTTCTAAACGTTCTGCAAATACGAAAGCCAGCTACAGATCACTAACAAACACGTTCGCTCTAGTGATGTACATATCCGGGCGCTTTTATTCCTGCTTATTTCGTCATTCATTGGTAAAGTCACCAACTGATCTTTGCTCTGCCGATTAAGTCCTTTGCGCTCGCCCGCTTTGGAGGCTTCTTCAGCCTGGTTCGGCTTCACTTGAGCAGGGAGGCAGAACTTTCTAGTTATTTTGCTCTAAGGAAAACAGGCCAATAGCTGTTTATGAGCACAGGTAGCCGGACCAGTGTGCACCGTAGAGCTGCACCCCGCAGTGAAAACTAAAATCATAATAACGTATTCAGTCTACTTAAATATTGGTATATCAAATTAATTACAATTATCTAAATTACATTAAAGTGACATTTCAATGAAAATGTACCAAAGCATCACTTCTGCCAATGGAATGCGCAGGAATCACAAATGATAGAAAGATGTTATGTCCACGTGGAGTAATCAGTGCATTATCTGAGTGGTTTCTATTAACAAAGATAAAGCCGGGGTAACCATTAGAGTTGTACAATAATACCACTTAACATATGGAATAATAATATATGTAAAGGAAATTATATCTCCCAAGGGATTTGAGGTATTATTATTCTGTGCCATGAGTATAGATGTACATTTTAGACGTTGCGCATGAACTTGCTCGGATGTGCGCGAGTGACGTCATGCGAATCAGTGGTAGGGATAAGACCTTTGCTTTCACCAGTAGATTGCTGATAAAGCTAGTGGATTAGATGGCGGATGACTAACCTGACACCCCTTTTTCTTCCCAATAAACAAGTGGACTTGACCATAAACTACTGCGCAACATTACGTCATACGCCACGTCTAAAGAAATAGGTTGTTTTCATCTAATAATGGCCGCGCCGTGACTGAATGGTTAGCCACTCTGCTCTCACAAAGTCGGCCCGGGTTTGATCCCAGGTGACCGCAGATTGAGATTTGTGGTGGACAACACGGTGCTGGAGCGGGTTTTCTCCGGTATCTCCGGTTTTGCCTACCATCTCATTCCATTGGTGCTCCATTTTCTTCACATGTATGCTGCATGCAGTTAAAGCGGGAATTAAACACTACACATTTTCTTCTAATAATCTGAAAATCTTGGTAGCGTTTTGTTCCTAGATGGAGTTTTCGGAAAGAATATAAGGAAAAAGCCGTAAGCACTCTTGTTGTCACTCTGGCTCTTAATTTGAACAAATACAACAGAAAAATGGAAGAAAACCATAATCCCAGGGTATTAATTTTAACAGAAAATTGTGTGCCTGTAACTTAGTCTTTACATACAGTCGAGTGCACAGAAATGTATCTATGCTTTGTTTTTCGATAGTGTGTTATTAAATTTGGCAGATCATGTTATCACGCGCGTTCCAAACCAGCCCTGGCTGAATTAATATTTTATTGGTTTTAAAATTAATTTCCGACACATACGCTTTTCTATCCACAACGGCCATGACTATTTGAGCGGCAAAAGGAGAGGCTTATGGAAACATTTAATATGACTAAAATCATACGCTGTCCTGCGCCGTGGCGTAGCGGGCTAAGGCAGCATGCCATGGTCCCCGGCCACGGAAGGCGGCCTGGGTTCGCTACCACCCATGGGATGCGGATATTAAGTCCCGGGTATAGAGCTGGCGCCAACTCAGCATCGTGAGGAAAGTGAGGAGCTTACGCTAGGTAAGCTGCCCTGGTCACGAAAACCAACATTCCGGCTAGGGGATGCCGGGATACTGACCACATCTCCTCCGCGTATCGGTTGGATGATCTGCCATGCGTAAGCGGGCGTGAGGCCGGCAGTCGGGCTGGTAAGCCTTGGCACTCTTGGCACCAGGGCTGCCGCGCCGGTGGTTAACTTTTAATTTTAAAAATCATTCGCTTGATATGTAAATACTCTTCTCTGTGTCTTCGTTGTCCTAAAGGAATAAAAGTGGCATTTGCCCAAATTTTAAGGTTAAACCAATAGCATAGAGTGAACGTAATGCATTGCATGTGCAATCCGTGCCAATATGTGATACGAAAACACGAAGTTGTGTTTTCATTTAGTGGATTCTCGCACTGACTCAAGTACAAAAAGGGAAGTTATATTTAAAACGAGCTACTAGATACAGCATGTGAAAGGATATTCCAATGTAGATAAATGGAACGCTCAGCACCATTATAACATCGTAATTTCTTCCACTATGAACGTCCATTGACGTTAGTATTTTGTTATTACAGTTCAAATGGTCTTTCCGACATTAATTGGAATGTTAAATGCATTCTACATGTCTATCAGTGAAACGATTTAAATGATAATTTAAATCTATTAAATAATTTAAATAAGTAAAAATAATTATTTAGGATATTAAATAATGGCATGGAAAAGTTATTATATAAGATTTATTAAGAAATGTATAAGAGTTGAATTATGTTGATTTGTCGTGATGGCAACGGCTAAAAGACTACATGAGCACCTGGACTGGATGTGATTCCCTTTTCTGCATTTGACTTCCATGGTGAAAGGACGTGTAAGTCCGCAAATAGACGCTCATGTGCAAAGGAAATTTTTGTGTGTAAGATTATATGTATCAGTATATTCTACTTGGTGTAACAGAGAAGTGATTATTGGTGAATAGTTAAAAGGAATGCACCATAGAATACTGATATCGATTAATATCGACCTGATTTATGTTTAAAAAGTTTAATTCTTAATAAATCTGTAAGTTTGGAGATTCGTTGGAGAAATTATAAATAATCTTTTATTTTAAACAACATTATCCTTCCATATCCGCGACCACCCCTGAAAAAAGAGTCCATGCAGATACCGGAGCAGCCGAGGAGCGACTAGACCGAACTCCGAGAACTTCGAAGTCCATCATCACCCAAATTCTTTCTACACTCCACAATGGAACATATATTTTTTATGTTCCATCAGTAAGACAAATGTTTATTTATTGTAAATGTAGAGCTCGTTAAAGATGTTCCCTGAGCGAATTGGCTTCGTAGTAGGTTGTAGGTTGTCCGTCCCACATTTGAGGGGTACTGGTTTCGATTTCCTGCGACTGCCCACTTTGATCATTGGTTTTCTTGTCGGTAGCAGAGCGCTGGTGTGGTTCTTCCTCTACCATGAATTTACTGTTAAAAATTGTTCCTTCATAATCTACTTCAGACGACAATGTTTGGCGAGTGACGGCTCAATGATGGTGTACTTTCTAGAGATTCCTCTCAGACGCCTTCCCTTCAGGAGACCTCCGAGTGTCAGTGCTCTTTGGAGTCGGATACGTCCGAACTGGAATGCTTGTGCACGATGTCATCTAGTATGGGTTTGTGTCTCTCACCAAATCCCTTCCATGAATTCCTCACTTTAGGTAGCACAAACGGCCTATGTGCAGTGCTTGTTCCCTTTGTGAGGGCCCCTCCGTAATAAGTTGTGCATGCCCATAAATAAAATTTACATATATTGTAAGTTTTGTTAAAAGCTTAGAAAACTAAGTCACAGCTTCACTACCGCAATTATATGCTGTTCTATTTTAAATTTGAAAGTATCTTCACTATTTTGCATAAACATACGTTTATTTTATTACAGTAATCAATTATAGGTGTTCCAAGCAGTGTAAAAACACAAATTCAAAAAAATAAAGGTTCCATCAAATTATAAGTATTTTCATACTAACATAATAAATTGGAATATAATAAACATTAATTTGCTTCTCAAGATTATAAAAGAAACTTAAGCTTTTAAGTATAGTTTTTATTTTTTTATACTACATATAGTAGCATTAGGATTATTGGGGAGGGGATTCGGCACTGAGACTAATATTGATCTATTGTACCTGTGCTCCAAGTGAGGAATACCCCGAGCAAAGAATGAGGCGAGAGGAGACTGAGACCGGCAGTCCCAAGGAACCACGACAGTGCCGAGGACATCTCGGCTGCTTAATTCTGCAACCTGGTGTCTAATTTTAATAAAAGATTGTATTATCCTCTTATCAGTCTTCCACGGCATGTTTGTTTGAAGGACAATACGGTTAGGTCATGCCCACCCTGTGACTCCACAGGGTGGTAGTGGATACACTAGATGATACACTAGTGGCTGACACGCGTCAACCTCGCAAGGAAGACTACCGAATAACCTCGGTGGGGCCGTCGGTGATCTAGCAGACCAACTACTTGCACTGCAGGCAAGCACCCGGGACTTTTTAAGCAATCTTCTGCCCCGTTTGGACGGCCGGAGCTTGACCGGAGACACCCAATCTTCCATGGGTATCGGGAGCCACTACCCCCTCGAGGCCTACCCAATCTGAACTGCTCCCAAACGGCAGGGGCTGGAACGTTCGGCCCGAGGTGCCTCTAGTAACGTCAAAGATATTACGAGTGCTGGGTGTCCGTAGCGCCTGCACCACGGCAACTGAATGGGACGGATCCCCCCTCCCCCTATGCGGAGTGCAGAGAACAGGATTTCTACATTTTACTTAGGCGGAAACCTCCCACGGTAGGTCAGAACAATGGACATTCTCCCTACTATGGTTCGGGAGTGTTCCCAGCTGCCGGTTCGGAGATCGGCGACCGACCTTCCGGAGAAAGAAGTGGTTCACTCAGAGATTATCATCCTGCCATTAGATCCCCTGATTAGAGATGATGTGAAAAGATAATGCACATGAAATGCAGGGACCACATATCCGGGCGATGTAATCAACCTATCCAGTATTGGCCTAGTGACCCGGGAAAACCCCCGAAAAGAACCTATGGGTCAGGTAGCTCGGACACAGGAATCGAAGCGGGGTCTCCGGAATTTGGGCCACAGACGAAACCGCCTGAGCTATCCCACTCGGTGGTAAATAGGCAAAATACTCTATTCTACACAATTTGACACCCAAATTACACCAGAGATACAATATTTTGGGAGCCTCTGGGTCTAAAAAGAGCATGTTTAAAAAAGTGCAAATGTATGTGCATGCGCGTGTGTGCGTGTGTGCATTTGTGTGCTGGTGTGTATCTGCGAACAGCATAACTAAAATTGAAAAGTCGGCTAAATACCAAACTTGGATGCGCCCGAAGGTTTTAACGAAAATACCTCTAACTCGTTATCCTTTATATGCGATATTTTTGGAAATGGTGGTTTTCTCAAAAACGCCTCTAACGATTGAATTAAATCAACACATGTCTAAGATATATTCATAATAAATGGAATGTGTATCTTGAATTTTCTGGGTATGTTGTCAGTACTGCTCTTCGTTCTGGAACACGTTTGCTTAACTTGTAAACCGTAACAGAGAGATTATATAAAATATGTTTATGCAGGGTGACATTCACGAGGTATTTCTTATTTATCTGAATTTTGCAATACTTAGACCTTTTTTAAAATAGGTGGTAATTCGTATTTTATGTCTTGAACGTGCAACGAGAATGGAATTTCAAGGCCACTACATAGAACAATCTCCTTAAATGGGTACGGCTTAATGATCGCGAGCTTACGAACTTGACACATGGAGGAGCTTTTTTGTACAGTAAACACCAAAAATAAACTCACCGCAACTCTAGTCCAAATCACATTATTTGTCGTTATACGTAGCCTTGCGAAGCCATGGACATTTCAATGCTTGCTTTATCCATGATTCGCCCTACTTCTGCTAATAAAATGCACCAATAGTCACAGCAGGAGTTACAAAATGGCGTAGAAACAACATATATGTTTAATCTGGATCGTATTGGCTAAAGGAGAAAGAGGTGGAGTATGTGCAAGATTTTTCATAGTCTTCGTAACAAGATTGGTAGCCATCCCTTATCGGCTATTGTAGAACGCCTTTTGAAGGGGAATATGCTAATGGAAACACCTAATGAGCGTTTAGGTTAGCAAAATGTGTAGGAAATGTTAGCAAACATATGCGTGTATGTGTATGTGTGTCTGTGTATTTTATGAGGAGTTTTCAGGGTTGGAAATTAAAGCTTGATTGCAGAATCCAATCTTCCTGTGACATACTTTTTTATGTCCTATTTCTACTGTAAGGAGAAAAATAAATCAGCATATTCTTGAAGAATGGCACAAACAGTGGCTAACAACTCCAAATGGATGTTTAACAAAAACATTATTTTTCCCTAGTGTATATGACAGAGGAAAATGTGAAACTCTTGCTCCAAATTTTGTTTTGACACAATTTTTAAGTGGACATGGTAAATTTGGTGAAAACCTATCACGCTTTCACTTAACATCTAACCCTAAGTGCATGTGTGGTGAAGAAATTCAAACTGTGTTTCATCTCCTTTTCTGTTGTCCCATTTTCTGGAGAGAAAGACAAGAATTAATATTCAAGCTAGACTCTCTAGGAACTGAATTTTCTGCTCCGCTCACATCTTTGCTAATGAAGCCAAAACAGTATAAGTACTTCATGATGTTTATAAACTCAGTGTTTAAATGTCTAAAATGTCTGTTTAAATTAATATGCATCAGAATAAAACATCATTTCTTCCTTCTAGTATTTAAAATATTTTTGTTAATATTGTATGTTATATATCAACTCTAACCCTAATATACCACTGTGTAAAATAGGGTTCAATAAATCTGGATAAATAAAATAAATTAAAGTATGAATGGTTTTCATTAAATGCATTTAGGCAGTACTTTGTAAGAAAAGCATAAACAGTAGACCGTCTTCCCCAATTTAATGAAGCCGTTTTATCCAGTATTTTGTTATATAAAACACTTTTATGCACAGCCATTTCAACTATTGAAACGGTACGACTAGCCTACCTCATACGCCCACGAGTAATTTCGCCAGTATACGCGTGGCTGATTCAGAGACAAACATATTTTGGTTTCAGTTAATACCAGAAAAGGCAAAGGCATCAATCTCATCTCTTTTCCCCTTATTGCTGTGTCATCAAACTAAAACGCTCCGTGATAGGTAATATGAAGGACCCGCTTCAAAACATCCTGGAAAAGATGCAAAATCTGCCGAAGATTTTCTTTGGCGTTGTACCTCTGACGGGAAGCTCGAGAGAGATCGGAGAGGTAAGATTAGACTGAGAGGGCACTGAAAACGGAGACACCACAACAGGGAGCTTTGTCCAAAGGTTTTCAGTATAAACTCTGAGATATCTGCTCATACAACTGGTATCTTCCGCCCACTGCAGCCTTACAAATCCCTCAGCGACAACATGCGATCCGAAAGATGATGATTTAAAGAAAGCATCGTTTTCCCTGCCATGGAACTCCTGGACTCCTGCCTACCTGAAATAGCTGAGCAGAATGAAGGGAAAGTGGGAAATTTATTAACCTTCTAAGGATTTGTATAACACTAAGAAAAGCCAACAAAACCTTTGGGTCAGGAAGGTTGCTTGTAGAGGCCGGATCCATACCATAGATAAGTAAAGGGTGTTTGAAACATATGGTAACTCCTTCGTGGGCTCTCTTCACGAGAGTACCGACAATCGATGGCGAAATGATGTGGTCAGAGGCCCACTAAAATTCTTACCTCACAGAAAGGTAGCATAGGTATATGTATGTTTCGTTAAATAAGTTGGGTCCTGTTATTTTAAAAGCACTATTGCTAACCACACCCAATTTTTTGGGAGATAATGAGAAATTTCACGTAATGGTTAATACATATAAACTTTACGGTTTTGGTTTAAACAAGAAACATTTTAGATAAGTTTTAACAAAAGACAAATTAGACGGATCAGTTGGTAGAGCACCTGCCTGCCGGGTTCGATTCCCGGTGGTGGGATTGGGGATTTTTCTCTGACCAAGATAAACTACCCATCTTCCCCAGAGTCTGGAAGTATGAATGAGAGTGTGAATGTGTGCGTGATATAATGATTAGAAACCAAAGATAACGAGTTAACACCTTCAGTATGTTCCAAAGGAGAACGGCCGCCGATATGGCCATAGCAGTTAAAGACGGGGTATAAATGGTACAAGGGGGGGAAATATAGAGGGATTAGGTGCCAGTTTAAAGTGATTGCCTTAAAATTTCTGAAAAACCTATGTCAAGAACAGTCGAACTAGGGTTTCAGAAAAAAAATTTGGAATGTGGTGTACAAGTGCTAGTAACCTAATAGGAGCCATTTTATTTATTAAAACAATGAGAGATTTCCTGCCTTTTTGAGAGGCTTTTTAATGTGTCTCTGCTGGCCCCAATTTTCCGGTGGTTCTCTCGTGCTGTGGAGAAACACCGCGAATGTGTTGCCACAAATTTTAATGACGCACAAGTAGAGAAAGTAAAAACCATTGTGAAGAAAATACCGAAGGCCCGCACTCCAGCTGAACAGATTACACATCACCGATGCTCTCCGCTCATTATGCAGAGATCCAACAGAATGACGTACACAGGAAATGGTAGGCAAGGCAGGAGCACTACTTCCCCAGGCTTGTACTAATGCATACACTGTTTGTTATCGTGAAAGCTTACCTGCACTTCTAGCTCTCGCTGCTTCGCATTATAATGCAAATAGAAAAGCATTACTCCCGCAAGAGAAAAATGTAGCCGTGTATGGTAGAATAAGGGATAATACGTACATATTCTCGAGCTGCAGGAATCGTTCTATACGGACTGAATTTACCACTGCCACATCCAGTTACTCGAGCTGTTACTTCCACTGGAATAATGCATGCATGGGATTTGCTTTACTTAATTAAGTTCTTGTAGCAGTGCTTCTGACTTGAAGACGCATGAGTACAGTGTAAAAAACTATTAAAATGATACTGAGATTTGCTAAGTAGGTACTTATTTACGAAACAAAATTGCGTCTTGAGGCTTTTATATTCTCTTACTCTTTATTCTGCCAAGATGCTAAATGATTCCCCTGCTGTAGGTATAAATACATCAGATCTCCATACTGCTTAACTACAGTAATTACAGGGAGTATTGTCCTATTCTACCTGAAATTTGGTAGGGAGGTTTTGTCAGGGATACAGGCTTTAAGGCTTCCTGAATAATAATAAAAATTAATGTTTGCATGCCTGTCGGTAAAGATAAAGCACTAAAAAGTAAAAAGCTGATAAATACCAAACTTGATATTTATGCTTAGGATTTTCCAAAAATAAGACACGATAAAAGCTTTTCTCATTCAAAGCTGCTCTTTACATGGAGGTATTACTATATATGGGATAGAGGAACTATTGCATATCATCCATACATTTGTTACCGAGATTTCGTGTATATGTGTCTGTATGTATCTGTGTGTATGTGTGTGAACAGCATAAGTAGTACCTTAATGTAAAAAATGCTATTTGAGTTCAGCATCTTCCAGAAAATCATAGGAAAACTTTTAAGAATGTCCGTCACCATAATCTAAAAAGAAAACTTTTTGAAAGTTTCGATTTTATCAAAATCGGACAAAATTGTTTAAATTGCCATATTTTAAAAATATTTATTGGCCAAATTAAGCACCTGAAAATACCTTCTGTTGTCTTCTTCATTAGGTAACCTTTAAACTTTACCGTTAATCATATTATCAGGCAGGGGTGGCTGGTGGCTCTGAAAACGGGTGGTTCACAAAGTTATCCATGCAACTTACTTTTTTAAAGTAACAAAATTTCTTTAAGCCTGTCACTACAGACTGCTCTATACACAAGTTAACGGTAATTCACAGCATATAACACAACATTCACATTTCATAAACACTCTAAAATATTCATCGTATACATTGTTGTTAAAGTTCCTGTTAAAACATCTTGATTTTATTTTGACTATCTGTGTGATGTCTAGTTTCGGCGTGGGTCTTCCAAGTTCAATTTTTTCTTCTAAGGTCATGTTTGAAAAAGGATGTGCTAAAAGACACTTTATGGAATTCATTGTTTCTTCGTAGAACACAAGTTACCTGTATTTGTATAAATATTTCTGATGCACTACTCAGAACACTGCAGAGCTAACAAAACACAGCACAAACCATGTGGCTACGTACTCGTAGGTTACATTTAACATAGGCGCAATAGATGCCGCTGCTGTGATGAAAGAACGAGCAGGTTAGGCATCCAATATTCTCTGGCAGCTAGGTTAACCAACCACATGCAGCCATACGCTACGCATCGTCCCCCTACTTGCCTCGGCAATTCCTAGGTTCGTTCTGCCCTATACCGCCCCATTGTATGCCAGTGGTTTGCATCTGGGAGTGAACTACTTGGCACCTGCAAACAATACAGCGCGCTCAGGTCCCCTGCACTAGACAAGGTCGAAATGAACTCCAAATGGAACATGCCATTACATTAAAGGGAGACCCATCATTTTGGTTGTAGCGCAAACATGCTACCCCCTTCAGAAGCCGCCCCTGTTATCAGGTCATATTAGCTAAAGAACAAAAGTGCTAAAATCCAAATCTGTAAACCTAGTGATTAAGTATATGAAGAAAAGATCAATACCAACAAATATAATCACCTCAGCGGAGTAAAAAGATTAAAACTATCATATATTATGGAAAGGTAGAGTCAGACTGAAAAATTCAATGCCATAGCCGGGATTTGAACCACGGATCTTCTGGTTGCCGTCCAGCCGCTCTAGCCATTGAACTACTATGGCCAACGTGCCAACATGATATTAAATTCTCCAGCTGACTCGTGTTTTTCCCGGTAAACCATTTAGGAGTTCTCATAAACACATAAGACAACTACCTTAATGGCGACTTACTGTGTTGTAAGTACTTTAAGGCCCGAGCTTCATATTTAACCACTATTAGGTCAATTATTGGAAATTAATTGTTCTTTCACACTGGCCGTGTATAGGCTAAAGTATAGAAATGTCATGTCGGCATGTTGGCCATAGTAGCTCAAGGGTTAGAGCGGCTGGACGACAACCAGAAGATCTATGGTTCAAATCCAGGCTATGACATTGAATTTTTCAGTCTGACTCTACCTTTTCATACTTCAGCATGCACACGGCAGTGTGAAAGAACAAGTAATTTCCTATCATATATTAGCTCTATTAGTTCCTAAGATGCTCCTAATGTGTCTGGTAAACCTAATTATAAGTATATGTAAGGAAAGGACTAACACCATTAAGTGAAATTACCTCAGATGCACATTTGCCGTGATTTATAATCTCTGATTTATAATCTAGTGTCAAATCTATAAGAACACATCTCCGCTCACGTGGACCAGCTCAACACGTGAGCAAATAGTGGAGTTAGAGCTTTTCCCTTTTGTAGGAGTCTCTTGCTCTTTAAAGGAACGCTGGTAACTTCTTTGTTCTTTTGTCTTTATTTCTTTCTTTCTAGAAAAGAACTGTACCTCTAACTTTTTATCCCAAGTATTCTAATAGGCTAGCGTAGTGGGCTTCAGAGTTTCAACCTTTTATATGTGCAGCTAATTTTATAAATGCGCTTATCAGTAGCGGAACGATAAATGGAAATGCTTGTATAAACACTTTTAATTACGTTAGCTAAATTAATGAAACTGAACCAAAGTCAGCTAGCTCAATATGACTCCTTGGAGTACTTGTTAAATAGTAACTGCTCCGGAAAACCATAGGTAGAGCTGAGAAAATGGAAAGGAACTTAGTTTTGGACACATATTTACGATCTTTAAGCTCGTAGCTTGTGCAAAACGTTAGACGGTCCTCCACTTCTGAAACCCACTTACATAACAAGAGAAATTTTAACAAGTGTTTCACCTGCTGTGAGTTTAATATGTATGATTCGTTGTACATGTGATGCCTCTGAGTTCTGATTACATTTGTGGTACCTAGATCTCCCATTACTTTCTCCACTTCTCCTCATTTCTTTTCCACAAAAACTACATATGCATTCACATGCACTCTATCTGTACGCGTTCTTCTATAACCTTACAACGAATCGCTATACTGCATGGTGAAGAAATGGAAGCGTATCCGAAAATTGGAGGGGGGACACAAAAGTAAACGGATTGTTGTCATAAAAACTTTATTGATGAAGCTTTTTACAAAATTACTTCAGTCACCTTCAAAATACTCTCCATTACATGCGATGCACTTGTGAAGTCTCTTTTCCCACTGTTGGAAGCATGTTTGGAACTCTTCAAGTTTGATATTATCCAGTGCCCTTTGCGAAGCTGTTTTTACCGCCTCCACATCGTCATAACGCTCCCTTTTTAGCGTTTTTTCATTCGTGGAACTAGGAAAAGGTCGCACGGGGCTAGGTCCGGCGAATACGAAGCGTGGAGAACGACAGACGACATCTGAGATGCCAAATAGTGGGTCACTCGTAAGACCGTGTGTGCTGGAGCGTTGTGATGCCTTAAAACATCCAAGTAAAAGTGCTGGTTAACAGTATGGCCAAGGGGTACGAATTCCCGATGCACAATTCCGCGAACATCAAGAAAGACAATGATCATCGTCTTCACATTTAACCTCACTTGCCTTGCTTTTTTGGTCTGGGAGAGTTGGGAGTCCTCCACTGGCTCGACGCTTGCTTGGTTTCTGGGTCATACCCATAACACCAACTCTCATCCCCTGTAATGACTTTGTTCAAGAAGTTTGGATCACATGCAATCTCTGTTTTCAAGTCCTGACATACATTCATGCGGATGGTTTTGTACTCCTGTGTAAGAAGAAGCGGAACAAATTTAGCAGTAACACGTCTCATGTGCAAATCCTCCCTCAAAATCCGCTGGTACGAGCTCCAACTGATTCCTGTCGCTGCTGAAATTTGGTCGATCGTTTAGTGACGATCCTCGTTGATCTTTTGCCAGACCTTTTCAATGTTCTCCTCATTTCGCGATGTTGAAGGGCGTCCAGAACGATCTTGGTCTTCAACACACATCTCACCACGTTTAAAGCGCCTAAACCACTCGGAAACCTGTGTGCGGCTCATAGCGTCCTCCTGGAAAGCTTCCTGACGCATTTGGTATGTCTCCGTAGCAGTTTTTTTTCAAGCAGGAAACAAAATTTCACACACACTCTTTGTTCTTTTAAAGTTGCCATAACGACTTCGCAGAGGTAAACCGCCAACAGTCAGAGAATCGCAATACCACATTTGCACGTTCAGCTCTACACTGACGCCGTCTGCACAGCTGTTTCATGAAGGTCTCTACTAACACCATCTAGCGTGAGAACCCTGCACTACGTCTACGAGTGGCAGTGCCCTCGGAGTTCGGTTTCTTTTGCCCCCCCCCCCCAGCCCTCGTACGTGTACCAACGGAGTTGTTTACGCAAGCCTACCGCACATACAGGATGAGCCAGTATATGTTCATTCTTTTCAGATGCAATCGTGTCTTCTGGAAAGTGTCATTCATCGGTAGACGCGAGAAATCATATATGGCGTGATTGAATACAGTGGCAAGGAGAAAGAAGAGGGAATCAAAATCTCCTTGTGTCAAGTAAAAAATGCAGTAATTGGCTAAACCTTTCATATCAGTCACACATATTCCAATGCTTTATTTGTGTTTCGTCACTTACTGTACGCCAGGTTACTGATATTACACTCTTTTAGTGAACAAGATAACAGGCGAATGCAGTGCTTGTTCTTCAATAAGATCAATTAAGATCAATAGGCCCCAACACTCTGCCATATGGTATCTCTGCATATTAATGCTTCAGTAATCAAATAAAAGCACAGCCGTGCATTAACACAAATTATAAATTGTAGATGCGATGCTGGAAGTAAGCGTGAACAGTATAATATTTGTTTGCGTGTCTCTCAGCATATGTTTTTATGCAAACGTGTTTTTATTATTTTATCACTTGACGCATAGTGATCGAGATAGCTACAAACTTCATTGTGCATTTATTTACTTTTAAATTTACATATGCAGATAACCGTTCCTGACACTGAAGCGGAAAACAGTAGGATAGGTAAATATTTGTGTTGGTTAAACGTTGGTTTAAAAGCATGTTTAAAACAACGGCGATTCGTGTAGATTCAAATATGTAGATAAATATAAAATAATTACATACCGAAGCAACGGGGCTAACAAAAAGCAAACGCCAAGCTTGAACCCTGATTTCACAAGGGAAAAGCATCTGCCCTGAAAATATATGCGTGACGTAAATATAGAGTGCATTTTCTAACATCTACTGAAATATATGTCAGAAAGGAGGACACTTCTACAATTTTCTCAAAGTTTCTATGACTTTCATGTGAAAACAGGTTAATATTTTCTTAATTCTTCCGGTTAATGATTGGAAGATATTTCCACAGGCTCACAAAAATAAGGAAACATTTTTTAAACCAAAAAGAGAGATATGAAAATTATACTAATAACGCGTTGACAAATTTATATCTCTGTGATTAGCTTGAAGTTAATTCAGGAGCAATTAAAAAAAGATACAGAAATAAAAATAAGTGAACGATGTTATAATCGGTGAGAAATGAAGGGGAGTTTCAGATATTTGCTCTATAAAGCAGGTTAAGCATGATGGTAACAAGAGCCTGCCTCGGTAGCGTAAATGGTAGCGCGTCTGCCTCACGGTCCCGGGTTCGAATCTCGATCAGGGTGAGTTAACTGGCTAAGTGATGGAAATTAATCATTTCTTCATACTAGCCGTATATAGGCTATCAAAAACCTTAGCCTATATATGGCTAGTGTGAAGAAATTATTAGTTTCCATCAATTAACTAAAAATAATAAGAGTTAAATGATGAAGTCTGGGACTTAAGTACTTACGATAGTAAGTCGCCACAAATGGTGCATCTCGTATGCGAGAGCCCCTAGTCGTTTACCGGGGAAATGTATCAGTCAAATGGAGAATTTATGGTCATGACGGCAAGATGGCCACGGTAGCTCAATGGGTTAGAGCGACTGGATGGAAGCTAGGATATCGTGGTTCAAATACCGGCCGTGATATTGATATTTTCATGTTGACTCTATCAAAAGTTCTAGCCTATATAGGCTAGTATTAAGAAAAGATTAATTTCCATCAATTAACTAAAAATAATAAGAGTTAAATGATGAAGCCTGAGACTCAAGTAGTAACGATAGTAAGTCGCCACAAGCGGTTTATCTCGAATGTGAGAGCCCCTAGTGGTTTACCTGCGAAATATATGAGTCAAGTGGAGAATTTAATGCTATGACGGCAAGTTGGCCATGGTAGCTCAATGGGTTAGAACAACTGGACGGAAGCCAAGAGATCCGTGTTTGAAATCCCGGCCGTGGCATTGAATTTTTCCTATTGTCTCTATCTAACTGGATATGGCTTTTACGGGGTTTCCCTTATCCTGAAAGAGGAATGTCGGGTAACTCTAAGCTCTATGGACCCTGGCTCATTGGAGCATCATTTCGTTCATTCCATTCATCGTCCGATTTGACTTAGCATTGGAGGACGTAAATTAAAAAAGGGTAAGAATAAACATTTAAAAGGTTGAGCCAGTGCAACATAATTCGGGTTCTAGAGTAAACATAAAGAATTCTTGTGTACATTGTTACGTTGGATATAGCTAGAACATGCATGTGAATCAGAGCTTTTTATCAGCGACATGTAGACCAAGGTTAAAGTTATTGTGATCAAGCGGAAGTTCACAGGCCCGACTTTGAAGGTGACTGGGTAGCACGAAATTACAGAAATAAATTACGTGGAAAACGTTTGGCTTAACAGTCCAAGCACCAAGCTACACAAAGTGCACCAGAACACAGTGAGGGCATTCCCATATGCAAACCTCAGGTGTCATCACCAAGTCAGAATGAGAATCACAAGAATGAAAATGGGACATAGTATAGTCGCCATGGTGGAACGGTTACCATGGATTTATCTTTGTTAACAGAAACCTCTCAGATAACACACTGATTATTCCTGTAAGAGCGAGAGGGGTACTGACGGGCCTCCCGGTCGTGTGCTAAGCACCAATGAACGCATCACTTCAACCAATGGAGTTCACAGAAATCACAAATAACAGATATATGTTCACTCCACGTGGAGTAATCGGTACGTTATCTAAGAGGTATCTATTACCAAAGATAAATCCATGGTAACCGTTCGAACAGCGCCACTATACATCACTCACACCTTGCTACTCTCCAAGAAACCAGCTTTTAAATACGAAACCTGCAACACGGCACTTACCATCGAACACATCATCACTGAATGCGCTCAACAGGAAAACTGGAGGAAAATATTCAACATATCCACAGAACTGTCAAAAGCACGTCATCCTACTAGCGTCACAAAAATAATAAAATGTATGCGAAAGATACCTCAATCAGTTGTAATGCATTTATGTTCTCCAATTTAGTTACACCTCATACGTCAGTAACTATATCACGTCTTTTGTGTTAAAACCATGTATTCCGCAACAAAATGTAAAACTTATATTGTAAACGATATTTCAAAATCAAATTGTTTATTTGTAATGTAATATTAGACTTGTAATAATCCTGTAAAGCATTTATGTGTAATCTTCTGTGTCGCGATTTTAATTTTACATGCAATGCTTTATTTCTGCTCCAAAATGCAGCTACGCTGTAAATCAGCTACGCGTACCTACTATTATTATCCTTAATATGGGTAATAACCATGTGGTATCCCCAATATAAAAATGTTAGAAACAACCACTTGAAGCAACTTAGTCTGTGTATCTGACCAGGAAATGATTGAAGTAATTCAGTAAACTCGCAGTTATACAGGCTCGTCGCTCACGTCACTTTACGCGAGCCGGGCATCCAAATGTGGCTCGCGGGAATCCGTACGGACGCAGGAAGCAATTGTCTTACCTTACCCTAAGCTGTGTGCAAGATATCCATTTGCCTTTGTCCGCCTCGGTAGCGTAGATGGTAGCGAGTCTACCTCAAGTTCAAGAGGTAACGAGTTCGAATGTCGGTCAGGTGAGTTATCTGGATAATGTTTTTTTCCAGGGTTTCCCTTATCCTGAAAGACGAATATCGGGTAAGTCTAAGCTCTGTGGACCCTGGGCTCATTTGAGCGTCATTTCACCCATTCCATTCATTGTCCGGTATGAGTTAACGTTGGAGGACGTAAATTACGAGGGCTGTTCAATAAAAGAATGATCACAATTTTTTTTTGACAACGTACCTTTACTCATGCTCATAATTTTGATGGTTCTTCTCAAAATAGTCTCCTCTGTATGCGGTGCACTTGTCGCAGCGTTTCTGCCAGTCTTCAAAGACATGCTGGAAACCATTTTTGAGAGATCCTTCAAAATCGCCTCCCCAGCATTCACCACTGCTTCTGATGATGGATAATGCATCCCACGAAGGCGTTTCTTCAAGTTAGGGAATAGAAAAAAGTCACATGGGGCTAAATCCGGACTATAGGGAGGGTAAGGGAAGCACTTCACGTTGATTTTTGCAAGATATTCAGCAACAACTTAGGCAATATGCGGCCGCATATTATCGTGGTGCAGCATCCAGCCTGCTTCACGGAAATGTGGTATTTTGCGCCTGATGTGGACTTACAATGTTTTCAGGACATCCCTGTAGCATTGTCCAGTTACTGAAGTGTGTGCAGGTACAACATGCTGATAAACAATTCCATGGATATCAAAGAATGAGATGACCATAACTTTCCTAGCAGAAGCAGTCACTGTTGCTTTTGGGGAGTTAGTGATGAAGGAGATTTCCACACTGAGCTTTGCTGTTTGCTCTCAGGATCAAAATGAAGTAGCCAAGTTTCATCAGCAGATTACATTTGAAAGAAGTTCTAGATCTTCCTCCAAGATCAACTTTAACTGCATGTTACCTCCATTGCAGCGGTAGGCGATACTGAATATGTCTCAACTTGCCTTGTTCTCACAGACGGTAACCAGGAGTACCAAAAATGAAACTGCTACGACGTGTTTGTTGCACATTAAGCTAACAGAATATAATAAGATTGAATTTTAGTTCTAAAAACTATGATCATTCTTTATTGTACAGCCCTCGTAAAAAGCATTTGCCTAAGGTTGTATCTACTCCCGGCTCTTATTATGTTACTCATGCTTCTTATTTGCAAAATTTGAGACACAGCCTCTGACAGTTGGATATAATGGCTACAACGGGCAGAGAATAGAAGCTTTCGGACCATCTTTTCTGTAGGCCCCTCAATCTCCATTAGATATTTCACGAAACCACATTTCTTCTATATGTGCAGAATGAAATTAGGCACCAGGGAGCAAAATTCTACACCAGATTACTATTACATCAGAGCGTCCCGAATCAGGTCTCTTGAGCATGGGACTCAAGTGAAGTAAGAGAGGGGAGCTGGAAATCACCTCCTTCCACCCTCTGCGACAGAATAACCCCCTTACCCATGGTTACTGAGTTCCAGTGACGGCACTGCAGTGGCATATTCTTACGAAGGGGAAATAAAAGGTGTATTACATTCATCCGCATTTGATAACCAAGCTTGTCTCTGTTTACCTTGGCCAGAGGAAGACAGCTTCTAGAGTTGTGACGTATTTCAGCCGGGAGCGAGGCCTGCAGTGCGTGTGACGTCAGGCAAGAACCGTGTAGTACCAAGTTGCCTATATAAATGGCGCGGTGAGTACAGAATCTGAGGGTTCAGTCAGGTGTAGTACACTCGATGACAACAATGTAGCAGCTATGTACCTAATGGAACTGTTAAATTTACAATGTGACGATTTATTTAAGGACAAATACACGCACAAGAAACACTTGACTGATTTTTACAAGAATGTCCCCCAAACCAGACTTCCGATGTTGTATTCACTTGCCGCACGGACATTGTACATATATGTTTGGCTCGACATATGTGTGCGAACAATTTTTTTTTCTGTTATGAAATCAGCCACGGGCCCAAATGACCTTGTTGTCGACGGGCCCTAAAACACCACACACTCACTCACTCACTCACTCACTCACTCACTCACTCACTCACTCACTCACTCACTCACTCACTCACTCACTCACTCACTCACTCACTCACTCACTCACTCACTCACTCACTCACTCACTCACTCACTCACTCACTCACTCACTCACTCACTCACTCACTCACTCACTCACTCACTCACTCACTCACTCACTCACTCACTCACTCACTCACTCACTCACTCACTCCATCAGCCAAGTCCAAACACCGAAGTACCTTGTCCGATCACAATCTAACATGCAGCCTTCGATTACAAATTTGCCAGAAATTACGTCGTGACATTGATAAACTAGTTAAAGAAAAACAAAATAGTATCGGAAAATATCCATGTAATTCTGTTCTGAATGGGTCTCCTCTAATTTGCAGAGAAAATTACACCTATGTTTTATTTTATTTACTTTATAACTTGTCTGACCTTCAGACAAACTACGAGATTGAAGTTTTATATATTTTCTCATAGCACAGTGCCAAAATGTAATTGTTTATAGACTGAAACCAATTGTGTAATTCAAGTAGTCAGCAATTATATTGCAACACGAAAGATGTAAGTTGTACATATTATTAATGCCTGATACGTTTCCGGTCGGAACCTCAACACATCAAACCGTTTCCTTGCTCTTGGGCAGCAGAAATCAGCGCGGTAACGTCACATGCTAACCTGCCCTTCGTTCGGGAGCATATTTGGCGGGTAGAGCTGACAGAGCTGACGTCACAGCGCCATTACCTGTCTTCCCCTAACCTTGGCCAAAGATTTGGGGAAAGTACTTTTTTTTCGGACGATGAATGAAATTGGTGAAATGAGGCTCAAATGAATCCGGGGTCCATGGAGCTTAGAGTTACCCGACATTCGTCTATCTGGATAAGGGAAAACCCCGGAAAAACCTAATCCAGGTAACTCACCCTGACCGAGATTCGAACTGCGGACCTCCTGAACGTGAGGCAGACACGCTACCACTAACGCCACCGAGGCGGGCATTGGGGAAAGTAACATATGTAGTGTTCTATGGTTGAGCACCTCTGCCTTGAGGATTGCAATCCCAAAGTACGTGGCTTCAGACGAAATGGGGTTCCCCGCTAGGATTGGGGGCATACCAGATAACACCGGAGTAATTCCAAATAGCTAAGGCTGATTCCTGTTTGTATCCAATCCAAAAACTGTGTGGCTCCTAAATTTTTCCCAACTGGGACCACTGCATCCTCTAAGCTAGCGCATCACATTTTAGAGTCATCAATTGATAACACCAGAACTAATTATAAGGAATAGGGGAGGTCAATGCGAACCTTCAATGATGTGAAAATTAAAAGTATAAGCTACTAGTCATGCATAAGAGCTGTGTAGTATAAGATTTGTTTCCATTTATTGGTTATTCAGGGATTATTAAACTTTTCTACAGTAGAATTGATTATGCAAATAACAGAGAAATGAAGCAGCTATAATAATAAGGAAAAATACGTTTTATAGAGCGATGGTTGCGTTGTTAAAATATAAATTTTTGTTTGTCAATATTTAATTAACAAACACGATTCAGTGAAATTACCATACAAGTGAAGTCAAGTTTAAGGCTCCATGAGGAGCAGAGTAAAGCAAGGCTGAGTTTGTGTCAGTGAGAGGTAACGCATGGAGATCTCCTAGTTGACACTGTATGTTAGGTTTATCTTTATATTTCAGTATTCTAAGTTCATGGTTGGCAATAAAAGAGCAGAAAGGTACATCTAAAGACCAGTTAAAAATATTTCTTGAGTCTGGAAAGAAGTAGTCTCTTACTAAATTCATGACAACAAGTTTAGGGAACATTTCAGTACTTACTGTTTAGGATTTGCGACGAGTTAGGAATTACAGAAAGCAGTTCTTATAATAGAGTGTAACATACACTTAATTAATGCGAGTATCACACAACACCGTGTACTACACTTAGAAACATTTAGAAATAAAATGGAATAAACCGGTTCATGTAGGGAATGAACATTATGTTATAGTTTCAGGTATAGTGATTGGTAGGTCACATAAACGTCAAATAATGAATGGAGTTGGAATGTAACTTTAAATATTAAATGTAAAGCGGAACAATGGAGGGGAAATAGAATTGGATAGCCAGCTTAAGAAAGTGAAGTGACAGGGAAATGTAAAATACACGAATATATAGTGGGCTTCACATTCAAGAGGTCCCAAAAAGGAATCTCGGTCATGGTGAATTATCTGATAATGATTTTTCTCCAGATTTTTGTTGTTCTTGTTGTAACTTACGTCCAGCGTTGTCACATCGGACGTTGAATGGAGTGGGTGAAATGATGCTCAAATGAGCCCAATGTCCATTGAGCTTAGAGTTGCCCGACATTCCTCTTTTAGGATAAGGGAAAACCCCGGAAGAAACGTTACCCAGGTAACTCACCCTAACCGAGATTTCGAACTCGGGACCTCTTGAACGTGAGGTAGACATGCTAACACCACTACCGAGACGGGAGTTATACTTCCGCGGAGTTTTCCCTTATCCTGAAAAATGAATGTCGCCTAAGCTCTATGGACCCTGGGCTCATTTTTTTAATCAATGCTGAAAGCAGTAGATTCATACTACAACTAAGTAAAAGAATTTATCTTCTAGCTTCATTATCACAATTAAGTCACGTTGGCAGTAATTTATTCCAATGCATGCCGGTTCGGAGACCGGTAACCGATCTACGGGAGGAGGATGTGGTTCACTCAGAGTATATCAGACTTCCATGCACCACCGAGACAACCCCTGACACTTCTACCCTGAAACAGATGGTGTGAAATGATAATAGGGATGAAATGGAGGGGCAGGAAATTTTCGGGGAATTTAATTGACCTACCCAGCATTTGCTTGGTGTCCCGGGAAAACCCCATAGGTCAAATAGGTCGGCCACGACAATTGAACTCGGCCTTTCCGAAAGCGGTTTAGAAACGA
The DNA here is from genome assembly GCA_030765055.1 of Mantis religiosa. NCBI lineage: Eukaryota > Metazoa > Arthropoda > Insecta > Mantodea > Mantidae > Mantis > Mantis religiosa. The sequence continues at coordinate 127,650,036 of CM060947.1, forward strand.
AACCACCTGAGCCGCCCCTCTCGGTATGTACATTAGGATTCAAAAGAAGATATTGTTAGGCTATTATAGAGAGGACAAATGTCTAACGTAACACTAAACGGAGGAACTATGTATATTTGTGGGTTCGTGAAATTAAAAGTCCAGTTGCACAAACTCAAAACGCTCTTTATTTCCACCGAGTTACAGTTGGTTCACTTACAAATCACAGCAGGATAACGCATCACACACAATTACGTACAACTTTCTCTAGAGCTGACTAAAAACTTCTCTGATACACGTACGCAGTCTTCCAGTCCGTTCGCTAGCATTGCGCTCTTCACGGCTGCTCGCCAAGAACTTGTCCACTGCAGCCCTTATATAGGAAGATCGCTGTTTCTGGAACTTCCTGTACAAGAAGTCGCCCCAGTGTTACGCGATCTTTCTAGGCAAGGAGAGTAGGGGGAAACCAGTGATTACTCTTCATGCTTCCCTCCCCGGGCCGTCTCTTCTCGGCGCGTTATTGGTGCTGCACGTTGGGGTAAGCGTGCCCTGAATGCCTCCTGTCCCCCATCCAGCTGCCGGTAGGTCGTGCCTTCCGATAATTGGGTGACAATATATAATATATAGCTCATATAGTTATACATATACTCGTATAAGATGTAAATAATTGTGAGGAATACCTAATACTGTAATGTTTGCCTCTTTTCTAGGCTTAATTTCTGCCCATAGAGCCCTAAATATCCCACATTGAGAAATATAAATTTCTTTAGTTTCAAATTGACTTACTACTCAACAAGAATTATAGTAATATTTGTTGAAAGTCGTGAAATTTCTATTATATTCCCTGCACATAATTCTAATTTTGAGGTTTGCCATAGTAGACACCAAAGAAATAAAACAACAGATTGCCTCACTCAGAACTGTCGTTCTAGAATATATTACTTTAAGCGTTATGTTGAATCATAATTATAATTGAATTGATACCCCGAACTGAGATCTAACCTACAAAAAGTGGTTTTTGTGTAAAGTGAAAAAAAAACTGTTTATTGACATTTGAGAAAATTATGCTGCATTAAACATATATAGTTTCATTCTTTTTATTGTTTCAAACACATTTGAAACAAATTTTAAGAAAATTAATATTATGTCCAGAATTAGAAACAATTGAGAGGAAATTTCAGTGGAAAAAGATCTAACCCAAGAGAATGGAACAATGATCTAACCTATACATTACATTCTATGTTACATAAAGAAGACAAACATATGTACTATGATTGATACATTTTTAATGTGAAATCAGGACTTTTCCCTCTGGCATTTATCAAACACAAAGGTTTATTAACATGTTTTTCACTCTGCTTCTTTGAAGTTTTCATAAAATTCGCGATACTGAACTGGAATAAACTTTCACATGTCAACTTCCTTTGGCTTTTTGACAGGTAAATCTTCTGTGTAAAGCTGAGATAGAACTGTAGGCAGTGGTTGTAGCTGTTTACTTCTTTTGTTGGACCGCAAGATCTCATACGTTTTCCAAGGTTGTAGAATCTTGTGACTAATTCTGTTGGGTTCCTCCTCAGAAAAATGAAGCCAGTGACATGAAGTAATTTGAAATTTAGGGTCTTTTTCAAGCATACCTTCTATCACTGATAGGTGAACAAAATCTGGTGTGTCCATATACTATGCGGAAAATCCATTACCAGCATTTACTACAATTTGCACCCACTGTTTAGGACGATACACTGTATATTTCTTCTTATTTCTCTCTATCAGTGCAAAGACCCTATTGCAGATAAGGAAGCTACGCCCGTCTACCAGGAACTTTTGATCAATGGTTGTAAAGTATTTTTTGCCTTATGAGATGGTTATAAAGAGCTAAACATCTCCAGTTGTTCTTCTGACCAACACAACGATCAGACCAACTTATCAATCCTTTTTTTCGCCTTGTTTCAGTAGCTCAAAATGCAGTTCATATATTTTAGAATACATGAAGTAACTTCAGCAGAACCTCTTCCTGCTACTGGTTCATTCCAAATGAAGAAAAAGGGTCTCTCAGTTCCCATATTGTGGATACTCGGATTACAAGTACTCAGTGTAACAGGTGTATTAGGCAGCGATTAGCAGGCGGTGAATTAATCGAAATCAGATAACTAAAAAGGAGATAATTTAATAAAAATGCTTTATTAAACTAATATAAAAATCTTGTTATAATAATATGAAATTAGAACGGATAGAGTAATGATTAAAATAGCGGTTGACTTAAGCAATAAGAAGGGAAGAATATAATTTCATATAATATATATATATATATATATATATATATATATATATATATATATATATATATATATATATATATATATATATATACTAGATTCCAGGCAAGGAAGAGAAAATTTTCTTGTAAAAATCTGTACACGTCGGAGAGACAGGAAGGAAGGACCGTTACTTTCTTTGTGCTAGGAAAAGTTCAATGTCTGAGAACTATAGAATACTTCCAGCCAGGAATGTGTTGGGACAAAAATAGTTTCAAAATGCAGTTAAGCATGAACGCTAAAGAGATTTACTTCGCTGATATGATAACGATGTATACCGTTACAAACAACTCAGGGTAGACGTTCCCCAACTCAGGGTGGGCTGTTAGATGAGTTTTGCAAACCAATGCGAAAATTCGAAATAAACGAGAAACCAATAATAATGTAACATTTGAGAAGGGTAAGCTAGTTTGGTCATGTGATAAAGTTAGAGAGGGGATCAGAATTAGGTTCGAACTGAATCGTGAAGTAAGAAAAATTTGCTTAAAAGGTGATACTACGACAGGAAGGACGTGTTCATGCGCGTTAAGAAGAGAAGCGAAGATTTATAAGTCTGAAATGTAGGGAAGTTAGGAATAGCGCAACCGGCGTAAGTGGAGGCAGCATTAGAGGTTTATTAGAGCAAAGTAGTCGCCGTATAAAAAGAAATAGAAACCGCGTGGAAGTAAATTTAAACAAGTTATCCAGGGTTTCAAGTAAAATTTAATTTATGTTAGGAAATGTACTAACAGGTGTTCACCGATCCAAGTTGATAAGCATACTTAGTACGAATTAAACCAAACAATTCTGCAACAAACAAAGTGTTATTAATACGACTGAGCACCCAACAATCACCAAAATCCATTTCCTACAACCATTCACCTGAGGATAAGAGAACTCATAGCTCCAACTAGAATCCAATCAATTTAACACTGGTATGCGGGTTTGCCACATAAGTTGTCTCTGATAAAACACGAGTGATGAAGTGTAAGACAAAAAAGTACTTGCTGCATAACCGTGCACGCCACAACATAGTCAGGGTTTTTCTTTGCAGTGCCAATGTCATCATGTAAAGTACGGTATGCAACATCTGCCTTCATATGATGTATTGTACCTTGTAGTAGTAATTCAATTGTTAACTCATTTAATTACGTTAATATGGCTTTGTTCCATGTTTACCATCCCTATTATTTGCCAGCAGAAGGCACTTTGTAGTGCCGCTGTTTATAGGAAAGGGCGCCAACATCTCTATACATTAACATTCTGTATGCGTTAGCGTAAGTTATTTATCCAAAAGTGAAAAATACCATAAGTGTTTTGGTTATAATTATATAAATGTAATTTTTGCTTATATCTAAGAAAATTTGAAAATTATTGCTTTATAAAAACAGTGAGAGCGCAGTTTTTCGGATTAAAATGTTATGGCCTAAAACAGGATTTGCTTACACTCCAACTCACAGAAACAAAGATGAACGAGTGGGGAGAATAAATAGGATGCTGAAGTATGTTGAACAAATACAGTAATCTTTCTCTTTTCTTTAAGGACGGGATCCCAACAAATCCGGAACAAACCGGATTTAACCCTATTCTTCTTGTCTTTCTGTAGCCGAGGCTTTGTGGCTCTGTTGGAAAAAGCTTTTGCTCTCCAAATCCGGATCTCATTGTTTTTATTTACTGTCCCCCAAGCAGTTGGAGTTGCTCGCGTTTTGCACGCTTGTATTTAGCGTCTGGGGTGCAGTTCTATATGAGCCATAAAAAACCTAAGGGCACTCAAGCGGAAATTGTTTTACCTTGCAAACCGGAGATGTGAATAATCGTTCAAAGTATTTCACGTAGAGAGGAACATTTATGGACCCTTCCAATCCTTTAAATCAACACGTGTCATATAAAAACATTCCTACGCTTGTGTAATTCCGATAAAGGGCCACTAGAGGTCTACAAAATCGATGGGTTTTGGTAAACGTTTACCTAGCATTTGTTTTAGGTTATATGTGAGATAACAGGTATATAACTATTGTTTTAAGAGATGGAGAAATGAGTAAAGGAAGAGAGGATGCGATATATTAAGCTATTAAATATCCCAGAAAGTATTTCTAAGATTAACTAGAAAACTTGCAAACATTCTCTGAAAATTACTACAAATTATATAAGCTTCTAATTTAAATAGTACTACTACCCCGGACATTTACTATGTGTTTCAAATGGGAAGGGTTCTGGAGTCCATCTAATCAGGTGCCGTATCACACTCAGCTTTGCCAGCTTGTTACCCCACTCCTTTTATATTCTCTCTCTCTCTCTCTCTCTCTCTCTCTCTCTCTCTCTCTCTCTCTCTCTCTCTCTCTCGCACACTCATACAACATGCAAGTCTGCTTGGCGCTAGATGTAAGAATAATCGAATTATATTTACAAACTTTTGCAATGATGCAGATTCAAAAATCTAAATTGGAAAAAGCATTTTCGCAAATTATGTATATTTTTAAATACTATAACTATAATTATAGTTTAGGAATTACCTGCTTTTCTAATCCAAATGCGGGACACACTTGTTTTAGCTACACCACACGCTTCAGCAGTAAGCCGTTGAGCATTTTTGAAATCGAGCTGATTTCTATATTCCTCATTGCCCAATTTTTTGAAGAACGTGTACACCTTAAAAACAATACTTCGGGCCTGACTTCGCAATACCTGCCATTCTGACTCGCCACTAAATTCACCGCAGGAAGCCATTGCAATATTTAACTCCTACTCTACTGTTGTTTAAAGAACAACTGAATGATATTGATCTGAACTCTGCAGAGTAAATAAAAACTTCTTATCCAGCATTCATTGATAAACATAAGCATACAGCATTCCAAAGGCTATCAGGAAATAAAATGTTTGCTCTTTCTCGAATTTAACACCAGGACTTATTCACAGTAATTCTTTTATCACGCCATGCAGTAGTTTAAATTTCAGTTCTGAGCAATGAAAAGTATATGTACATACATACACACCAACCATTTTGAACTCTCTAGAGTAAATAGAGAATACGAACCAGTCGTAAACAAAGATATAATGTGACCAGGCACGTTCTGCCAGGGCAGCAGGAAATTTATTGTGTCCTCTCGCTCGAATTGGCTTATTCAAAGTAATTCTTTTATCACGTCATGTCAAATATTTACGTTTCAGTTCTGAGTAATTACAAATATTCGTACAGGCATACATGCCAACCAATAATGATATCCATACAGTGCTTACGTCGCGATTTATTGTTATAATACAGATATTAGTGTTTTATTTATTTGTATTAGAAGCAATATTTGAGCAAAAAATATGGGGTTTCCATGGCTATGTTAGATACATTAGTCTGTACCTTCTACATGGATCAGTTTTGGCGAAATCTGTCTTAGCGCGAATAGTGTTTCATACAAATTAATTAGGTTGGCGCTGCTCACACACCACTTAGCGGGAATGGAATACAACACCGCAGGACTCCGATTGGTTGCTCGCCTAGTAGCGCTCAAAGACAAACACCTTCCAAATGAAATACATATTAGGAAGATACTTCAAGTGGAGGCGCTGTTATCTGTATACTCCACACGGTTCTTAATCAGAAGGGAGGAGAGATAAAAAGTATGCCACAACAATGTGAATATTACTGAAGACACAAAATGTGCTGCGCTATGGAGCAGAACTTATTTAATTCTCACGTGAAAATTCCGATTGCTGCCCTTGCTGTATCTGAAGAGCTTCCATCTGTGGCTAGGTCGTCTAAATGTTGGTTATCAGTTGTTATGTCTGTAGAACTGCCATTATCTACAGAATGTATGAAGTCGACTATGGTATTTGCTTTCTCTGCAACACTGATAAGTAAACGCACATTGACTACTATTCCTTCTTCCATCATGGATGGCCCTTCGATGCCTGCATTCTTATTCTATGTACGTATTTTGATGCGTGCATTTCTCTTCAGTGTTTCCTTTTAAATATTGTCTAGTTAGTTCGTTAAGTGCATTTGAAGTAATAGTACACATATACTTCTGCTACTTTTTGCTTCATGATATGCCATATCAGTTCAATGGGGTTCAAATCGCTGTGATACGGCAGCAATCTATATCCTGGCGTTCCACTAAATGTGTGGCATATTTTTACACTTTTTTAAACTAAATTCCATTTATTTTGATATTAATGTTCTCTATCCGCAACCGAAATTAAATGTATCATTTACCTTATAGAGTAACTTCTTCTCTGTTGGAATGTCCTTATGCACTTCATAATTCACCAAAAAACCTCTGCGAACGACGCACTTATCAAAATCGTCATTTAAAACATCTCTTTCCGATTAAATACTGAAATACTAGCTTTTTCAAATTCTTTAAGGATTCCTTTTTAGTTCCTGTTGTTTTGACTTTACTGTTTCCTTCTGTCGTAGCGTTCTAGCGACTACCTTTGCAAAGGAAGCACTACAATATACCGCTTTCATTTCCCTCAGTGCAGAACTAGAATAAAAATCCATGTTCAAAAATTATTATTAGAGACACGTACTTTGTGTTAGGATGCTGCACTGTACTGCGGTACTCATGCGTCACACCAGAGTTAAGTAGATTAACAACTTAATACGCACTCCATAGCCGCCCATCACTTCACGTTAAGTAGTCCCTGTTATCGCCGCATATAAACACAGCTCAAGAGTAATACATCTGAGGATACTGGTAAAGCTTTGAGAATGAATTCCCAAAAATGGATGTGATAACAAGGATATGATTTCAGATGTTTCGCTTTCCTAGCAAATACTCTAACCATTGATGTCGTTGGAACATTATATTTTCAAACTTACTCTAACTTTTCCTTTTTTATTGTTTAATTGGAGTATATTTTCAAAATAATCTTTGAACAGGGTTAGGCTTTCTAAAAATAAATAATTAATATTTCAATTAATCAGCTGATAACAACACAAATAAGCCGGATTAGGCGTTCATCATTTTCAAAGATGGAGAAGTCTTTTATGAAAAAGTGGTAATGATGGATTTGAAATCCCCTTCTCCTTGCATGTTCAAGAGAAAAAGAGCAAAAGATAAGTAAATAAATAGGCAAATAAATGAATAAATAAATAAACAAATAAATAAATAAAAAGGGAAATAACGAATTCTCATTTGAGAAAAGTGTTAAGTATTGAAACATTCAGACATAACAAGGAATATCTTGGAAAAGGTTAGCTCCAAAAAAAGGAAGGAGCATAAACTGTGCCTTTAACTATATCCATGTTTCTGGCCTAGAAATATTCGTCAATCTCTTGCAGTGGACCGTAAGGTATTTAATTTGTATAAAAACAACTTAAACTTACGGTATTAAAATAAAAATCGTTAGACTTTAAAAGAAAATGAAAGTTCTTTTAACTTTGTTCAATTAATTGGTAGTTTGTGTGGGAGGATTTTCTTAGAAATTTTTTGTTGCATTTTTGTAATATGCTCAATTTAAATATCAGTTTTTCTCTTTTAAACCTAATTTGATTCTTGAATTATTCTGTTTTCAGAAAGAACAAATAAGTTTTTATAAAAAGCCTTTTTATTAATCTTTAATATCAGACTGTTTAAAAATATCGACACAAATTTTTAGGTGAATATAATATTTCTTCTTGCTGTATGCAATAGGGGATTCTGTTAAATGTAGTTAAGAATTAATAATGAAAACCTTTTTTTTTTTTTTTTTTTTTTTTTTTTTCAATGACACAATCTAAGTCATTTGTATGCAACGAAATATATTAATTTGAAGTGTTACACTGAAGTAGTCTCGGAGTGTAATAGTTATTGAAAAGTAAGGTTGCATTTTCGGTAATGTTTTCATTCAGAAATAAGTAAATTCCAGCAAAGGATAAGGCAATATTACCACCGCTTATCAACAGGAAATCATGGCGTGTAGTATTTTCGTGTAAATTAATCCTAAACCTGAAGAAGAGATCGCATGATTCCACTTTAAACTAAGAAATATTCACAATTGTTTTTGTGAGGTATATTTTTCCGCTTTTTGCACGTTTTCTCTGGTTCATTAGTTCACAATGTATGTATGGGAAAGCCTCTAAAAGTAGCGGTGGAGTGAAAGTGAGGGTACAGCGGGCCATTAATTTCCAGCTTACTTGGGCTCACATTATGGTAGTCATTCCGCAGCTTGTTAAAATCCTAATACTCTTTACCATAAAATGTTATGAAAATTGATTCACCCGTTAGGACCTTAATGCTGAGATTTAACAGATAAAACTAAATTGAAAAGCATTATATTCAATCGAGGTTCAAACGTCGAACGTGCTATGTATATAGAATGAAATTGCCTTGTGTAATGTGGGACATGGGTGCAAAATAGCTCTTTTTCTCTGGCACATGCATTTCAATTGGTTTTTCATGCAGAGAAGCGAACTCCTACCTGGGGAATTATTCCGGAAAGTGTTTGTTTGAAATTAAGGGTTCAGTTGTATACATACTGCCGTGCTTAAAAGTTAAAACATTTGCTCACCGTTTCCAGGGTTTATAAATTACATTTCCTAACTACGAACTGTGTGTTCAACTGCTCTGGGGATTTTTTTTCACTGTTACCTGAATTTACTTTATTCCATTATTTTCACTTGCTCTGTGAAGAAATATCACGGTTCATGAACTGGAATATATTATACCTTTTTCTTCTTGCAGAAGTTGAGTGTAGAAAGCTTAAATAAACAAAGGGAAAAACAACATCTGATGTATAACAATGTTCATCGCTATTTTGTTAACTGCTATTATAAAAGTTGTTCAAACGAAACTTTGTGTATAAAACTACTTCTTGTTCATCATGTGGGAATTGGGTTCACAGATATATACTTAGCAGATTAGGTATCATACTTTACTCAAGATAAAAATGAGTGGATTAAAATTTTTGAACAGTTTTTGTTTGACTTCGGTAGATTTGTAGAAACTATTTCGAAACAAGGGAAAATTTCTCAAGAGCACGACTTTTATACAGGTGGATGGGACAGGCAAGTTCAGGTTTGAGTGTTGTTTCCGATCCGTTGCGAATTGGTTGCTGCATTTTAGAAACGATATTTACTTGGTTAATGATGCTCTATTATAAAGGCATATCTTTGGTATTATATAATGTAAGCGAGCGTCTTTAATGTTTTGTTAAAACATTTGAAGTCGGAAAAATTGAACTTTGTTTGAAGCAATAAAGGAAAATAAATACTGCAAAGTTAAAATGTTAATTAAATAACTATTTGTTGGAAGTGAAATGGAAATATAAATATCAATAGCTGGATTAAAGAAGCGAGTAGTATTCTATAAATTCTATAGTTATTTGTTGCTGTTGGGCAGTCGAATTCGTTTTATATAAAAATCTGAAAATAGGAGTAAAACTAGTTTTCTTTTATCGGTCCAGTATATTATTTAAAATAGGAATAGATTTCGTTTCTGTAATTTTATATGACATCCTTGCAGGGTTCTCTTCGTCACGTCATTATTGGATGGTTTATTATATCTGATTTAAATTCGTTTACTTTTTATTCCAAATGAATTCCTATTTCTTTTAAGGTAATCTTTAAGTACATGCTTAGACTTGGCCAGCGTTAATCTAGTAGAACGTGTTTTCCGGGCTTGAAAGCCGTGGTTCAGTCGATGCCGTAGCGAACATCCATTCTCTGCCTTCGTTCCAGGCAGAAGGAATATACTCCCAAGCCTCACGGATTCTTCGAAATGCCAAGCCACCGAAATTAAACCTGAGTCGGGAAGAAAGACAAATCTCTGTTGATGCTCAACTGAGCTAAGAGCGAAAACTTTAGGGCTGCATTCATAGTTATCACTTTGGTCTTTACTGTCTTCCGACTTAGTCCGGATCAAAGGTGGTCTAGCTTTTCGGTATTCATAGACAACAAAAAGCCTCGGACCAAGTAAAGCCTTGGATCAACACGGAGCAAATGTCACGTGACGTAGACATGATCTCCTGCGCATGCGCGAGTCCTATAGAGTGGTAAACAAACCACAGTATACCTACAAGTTTATAAATCTCTGTTCCTTGGCCATTCTTCCGGTTGCTGCTGCTGTTTGAGGTTCGGTAACAAACTAAGGTGTGGTGGGTGTGCTGTGAATATGGATAATATGATAAGCGTGGTATCAATTGGTCAGAGGAAGACCAATGTTTTCTCTAGTCCAAAAAAGAATGAACATTATAGAAAATAAGTCCGTGTCGATGAATACAAATGTGAGAAAGGAGGCATGGAGAGAAATTTATAACGGCTTTGCTGATAATGCGGCTTTCTGATAGCTGACTGTTATGCGTTTAAAGGAAGTTTTCTGTAGTCCAGCTGATCAGATGCCGTATCACACTCAGCGTTGCCAGCTTACTACCCCACTCCTTTTATATTTCCCTCTCACTCGCACACTCATATAACATGCAGGTCTCCTTGGCACAGACGTAAGGGTAAGCAAATTATATTTTGCAAACTTTTACAATGATGCAGTTGTCAAAATCAAAATTGAAAAAAAAAGCTTTTCGCAAATTATGTATAATTTAAAATACTATAAGTATAGTTTATGGATTACCTGTTTTTCTAATCCACTGGAACTGCCGGTGGCTCATCCATATCGCTGTCACTGTCACTTCCGTCAAGAGACAATTCGTCATTGTCACTGTCTCCATCGTCTGAGTCTTGCAAATTTATGATTATAGGTTCCAAAATCTCGTCACATGCTATTTATTTCTGAAGCTCGTCTTATTGAAGGTTTTCTGCATGCCTCACGCAATTTTCCTAGTCCTGTTGTGTTACCTTCGGGAACAAATCGTTTAACGTCCGTCAGTTTAAAGGTATTCTTTCTGTTTGCAATCCCCCTTTTTTATATGAGCCCACACCAACATAATTGGATTATATTGGCAGTGGTAAGGTGGGAGGCGTATTACCTCGTGTCCCGTTTCAATTGCAAGTTGATCCAGCTGATACACTTTTACCGTGTTTTTAAACGGAAGTACTCTTTGCAATAACTCATTTTTAGTTTCTGTTTCCAAAATTTTTGAAGAACGTGTACACCTTAAAAATAATACTTCGAGCCTGACTTCGAACCTGCCTCTTTGACTCCCCAATAAATTCACCTCAAGAAGCCATTGCACTATTTAACTCTTACTCTACTGTTGTGTAAAGAACAACTGAATGATATTGATCTGAACTCTCCAGAGTAAATAAGCACTTCTTATCCAGCATTCATCCATAAACATAAGCATACTGCAGTCCACAGGCTAACAGGAAATGAAGTGTTTGCTCTTTCTAGAAATTAACACCTTGACTTATTCACAGTAGTTCTTTTATCCGTCATGTCTGTAGTTTAAATTTCAGTTCTGAGTAATTAAAAGTATATGCGCATACATACACACCAACCACTTTGAACTCTCTAGAGTTAATAGAGATTACGAACGATTTATAAACAAAGATATAATGTGACCGGACACGTTCTGCCAGGGCAGCAGGAAATTTATTGTTTTCTCTCGCTCGAATTGGCTTATTCAAAGTAATTCTTTTATCACGTCATGTCAAATGTTTACGTTTCATTTCTGAGTAATTACAAATACACGTACACGCATACATGCCAACCAATAATGCTATTCATACCGTGCTTACGTCGCAATTTATTGTCATAATACAGGTAATAGTGGTGTATTTATATGTATTAGAAAAAAGTATCTGAGCTAAAAATATTAGGTTTTCATGGTTATGTTAGATACATTAGCCTCTAATTTCCACGTGGATCAGTTTTGGTGAAATTTGAATTTTTGTCTTAGCGCGAATAGTATTTCATACATATTTATTAGGTTGACGTCCCTCACACACCACTTATTGGGAATGCAATACGACAACACCGCAAGACTCCGATTGGTTGCTCACCTAGTAGCGCGCAAGGACAAACCACTTCCCATTTGAAACACATAAGATCATACATGTCAGCAGTGTTGTCTTGATATCCTCCTCGTGCGTAATAACGAAATGTTGTTATGATTTGAGTATCAGTGGAGATACTCAGGTCTCCGTTATCATCCTTGACGTACAGGTTAGGACGAATCAGTTCTACCAGCTTTCTGGCGTTCACTTTACTAAACTTGCATCTGCTTTTGAAGTTTAGGTCGCCATACTTCGCAATAATTTCTATTCTTGGTAGATAAGTTTTCTACGCACCACAGCTACATTCATCCCTTCATTGTCAAAAATGTCCCAAAGAGACTCCGCCTTTAATCTACCCTTCGGTGGTGGACCAAAATTTGAGCCGGACCAACGTGTTTTGTCCCCTTACTCTCACTAATATCGGTTTATGAATAAAAAAATCGATGGTCCACTGTTAGTCCACTGGAAGTAATAGTTGGTCCGGACCATGTTTATGAATACGGTCCTTAGATGCTTTTCATCATTTGGACCACGACCTTCAAATTTATGGTTGGTACTATTCTAAGCATAATTAAATCATTCTTGTGTTCACAGTTTACATAAGGCGTAGATTTGACAAAATGTCGTATATGGATGCTTGAGAACTTCAACCCTCCGAAAACACACAGAACACAATGTCTCTCAGCGTCGATAACATAATGCACAATGCGCTAACATCTGCGTCATAGTCCGGAACCACTATCGACCGAGAGCCTGAAAGATAAGTGAATAAAATAATGGAAAGGAAGTGTGGTATGAAAGTAAGCACCTCCACATTGGCCTAGGTGACAGGAGTATATCGTGAAGAACCCAAGTCAGTGTGCGCGATCGACGGAGATCGAACACGCGTGATCGAATGCGAGACACATATTACCGCGACGTTCCCCGTTTGATCATGTAGTAAATCTAGCGTAACATTCATATTTTACACTCCAATGTAGAGCAGTGCAGGAAATTTTTCTGCACACAGCGTACACTATGTATATCAATATTCAAGAATTGTTTCCCAGTAAAATTGTATATGTACGAAGCAAAGTAAGTGTTTTCTAAAGTGCTACTTTAAAATAAGTGTACATGACCAACTTCGCCATTCATGTTTCCAACAGTCGAGTACCCACATAAATCTCGCTGGCTTTGAGAAGGAGAGTTTCTAATTATATTTATCGAAAACCAGTCTCCAAAAGTCAGTAGTGGCAGATAAAGAGTTCTTTTTATGCCAGTTATAATATCACTGTTATAATTTCCTATCATATTACTGCATTTTGGATTCATTACCCGTATGCTTACGTAGCAGCATCAAAATGTGCATTATCAGCTTCAAAATCAACAGCTATTTGAATTATGGAAGTGAAGCATGTGCCACTAAGCACATTAAATTTGCATTTGACTACAGCATATTTTTCAACCCACTCACCCCGAAAAGTCTGCGGTAGATTAGAAGAGGTTTCCGGTGCGAGAATTGGCCTGGGAGCATTCGTGTGCTGTTAGAAGCTTCCTGAAATATTCAGTTTCATATATTACTGAATACATTTTGCTTATACAAAGGCCGTTTGTCTCTTGCTTGTCCAAATTTGGTTCACATAGGATCAGTAATAGACCTTTGCTTCCTGTTGACATAAAAATATCTCTAGTTTGGATTTTATGTTTGCATGGACCTTAACCCAACATATTGGAGTCCTTTAACACATGCAAATTCGGTGTTTGTTCCTCTCTTGAGGTGAAAAGTCTTGTGAACTGCGACATTCACACAGAATTTGGACCAAATTAAAATATTTTAAAATTTAAAATAAATAACAAAACTAAGATGGAGCGGATCCACTCCGTATGGGTTGGATTTATATCACACGATGCGGTGACATATCTGAAGTTGGATTCGCCCCGTCGTGAGGTCTACGCCCCACACGCGCAAAAGTTTCGCGCTCCCTCGGTGTGGTGACGCATGTAGTAGCCAAACCTTACCTTGATGTAAAAACGATGAACCTTTCGTATAAAAGCCGTGAAGATGATGTTATCGAAGATTTCTATAAATCCTATCTCCGGTAGCTGCGGCGAGCGATGAGATATGAAACTTCTCAGGCGTGGTATCGATACAAAACGGATTTCAGTTTTGGGCAACTATGGAATAAGATAATTAGTACCGTTTCAGTTTACTTTGAATTATATTTCTCGACATAATTTTCATCTTTACAGGCAACTTTTTCCACTGATGTATATAGCCCTTTACTATATATTTATTTTCTCTTTTTATTTATAAATGATGCAACGATTTTTTACTTAAATTATTTATCGTAGCGTCGCGTATTCGATGTATATTTTAAACGTTTACTAAACGTTCATAAATGATGAACTCCAATAGCTACTCGTAGTTTCAAGAAGTATTTTACCGAAAACGCGTCTACCCTCTTCGAGAGTTCAAGCCAGAAGATAAAAATTAAGAATAAAATCACTGGTTATTTTTCTTGTTTTGGTTCGTAAGTTACCTTAATACTTAATTCTGATTGGTCCTACGTCACAATTTGGGATTTCAATAAACCTAAGTATTTGTTGCATCATCTATATGCCCTGCTTTGTTATTAACTTAAGTTGAATTGCAGATGGCCATGTTTACTTAATATGTCCATATATGCAATATCAGCTTCAAAGTAAAACAAGCAAAAAGCCCTCCCTCAAAAATTCTTCTTGTTGCTCAATTTTTGGATTCTGGTCTTTTTTTGAAAGCATTGGTTTACTATAGTATACTTAACTACATGGATTCCATTTCTATAGGGCTATATTCTTTCCTTCATCCTCCAAGGAATGAGGTGAAGGAATCGCAGGAGGCCACAGGGTTGCAGGTGGACAGGCCACAAAGACGCGCAAAAGTTCTGAAGGCTCTTCATCTCAGCGCGGAGCTACCAACACTTAAGTCCAGTGTCAATAAACGTCGTCCCCTAATGTGAGCACAGCACCGGAGAGCGCCGTCCAGCATTAAAAACAGTATTTATAATGCGCAAGTATCCTGTCATTTCAAGCAGCACCATATATAACGAGCCTGAAAGCACAGTTGAAATTATGGGAATGGAATGAAGGAAAATAATGGAAAGGAAATCGTGGTATGAAAGTAAACAGCACAACATTCGCTTAAATGACTGCAGGAAATCACGAATGAGCGTCAACGGGGATCGAATCCGCGACCTCTCTACCGCAATATTGTTCGGTTTCTACTTATGGTGAACGCAACTAAATCTTTAATATTAATGTTTACATAGGAGAACAGAGGTTTCTTTCATATATTTCAGATATACACCATCAACAGCAGAACACTCATTCAACACTCCATATAGTTAACTAACTAGAGTGATCTTTGTGTACTTGCTTCGTCCTTCTTTATGAATGCTCGTAAATTTATTTGAAGGATCTTCATTGAAGATAGTAAAATGCATTACGCTTATACTCGCAGGTTTATAGTTTCCACAGCATGCACTATAAACCTGTAAATTTGATTGGTTGTAGTTTCTCTGGTAAAGTCTCTATTTAGAACATTTCAGCATATCTGCGTACATATGGTCTTCTCACATTATGGCTGTTAGAAGACTGAACATTTTACTTACGTTATTTAAATTATGGGAAGATAAATAAAGCACGAAACTTTAATCCGTATTGCAAATGTAGCTTAAGTGTACTTGTGGTAACTATAAATATTAATGAATATATGAGATCTCAATTTTGATGCAGGAACAAAATAGCCATAGTAGGGTTATTTAGATATAATTTCCTAAATCTTTACTTTATCTTGTACATTTGAGAATATAGTAATAATAAAATCTTTTGATGTAATGAAAGCTATAGTACAGTTCTAAAACTCTTTTAATCTAATTACTGCAAACTAATCTCTGTTTCATATAACCTTGCTTCGTTGACATGTATCATTCCGCGTGCAACTATATTCCCCCTTAACCTAATTGTCTAATGCTTTCGCGTTATAGGCCTTAGGCAGTGCCTTCCCGTCAAATTTAAACCTGCAGTGAACGTCATAATAATTGCCAGGAAGATGGATAACATCAGACTGAAACTGAATAAATGAGCAATGAAACTGAAACAAGTTTATAATGAAAGGCCTTCGGCATTTACCTCTGGGATTTTTTAAAATCAGCGCACATAACTTGCAAAAATGCTTGTCTTTCAGTCTTAAAAGTCCTGTTACGCCATACTTATCGTGTGTCCTTCATTCACCCAAGTCTCGTCAAGGTAGTATATTTTGCGACTTATATCCCGGTACAATCTGATTGTCCTTAAATAACGTCTTCGCCAAACAGCAATATCGCCCCTGGAGTGGCAAGTTTTCCTGTTGTCTCAATTTCCTATCGCGATGTTCCTACGTATCTATCACTCACACCTGTAAGTTCAGAGCACAGCTGTTCGATTTGTCTCACTGACAAAAACAGATTATTTTCTGTGAGTGCATTAAACACATGCAGCACAATTCTTTTTTCACCGCTTTGTGAAGGTTTTCCCTTGTGATGCTTCAGCGAAAAACTGGCGGTAGACTCTGCCATTATACATATAATAAGTACACGCGCAATAAACGATCAATAAAATAATTTTGCTCTGGCACTCGGCACAACAAACCTTCGAATGACAATATATGACTAATCCAGTTCAAAACAAGGTCAGTGATAAAAGTCATATAAACAAATATGTCATCACTACCGCTAAAGCACGTGCTATCGTGGCATGTGCTTGAGAGCAAAGGAACCTCCTCTTTACTTCGTTTAAGAATTAACATGCATTTCAGATAAATCAACTCTGTTGCGTAATATATTTAATTAAAACACTTACGAAAATATAAATTTGACAATTCTCTTACAACATATAAAGATATATCACCATGTTAAATAACGGACTAATTTTTACCGCAGAACAGTCTATGCTACAAGAGCAGCCAATGAGAGGTGAGGTCACGTGATCGTTAAGAGATACGGGGCAAGCTTATGTGAAACAAGGATTATTTCTTTTCGTTGTAAATTTGAATAGAAACAGGATTTCGTCACGTATCTCAAATGAATTGGAAAACTACATACCTCATCTCCTCCATAACCAACTAGTATCAAATTCTCAATGCCATTAGTCATGACAATATGTCTAAAGCAAATTTTATTGTAATAGACATACATTAATTATATGGAATCATGATTATATACCAAAATGGAGAAGAAATATTCTTTACTAGGTACCACATATAAATATTTCTAATTATAAATAATGGAAGCTTAGCGTTGTCATAACTGTAACCATAGATTACTCATTATAAATTTGCTGGCTTACGTTATACATGTACAGTTACTATTAGTAGTTTGTACGAAGACTGTTATACTATTACTTCAGTACTACCAAACTTGAGTTTCTAGGTCATCGTTAAGTTTACTTCAAAGACAATTGATTTTTATAGATTTAGCTAACACCAAAGTAAGTTTTTCCTATGGGAGAACATTGAAGTCTTATGTGAAGACGCCTGATATATCTATAAAATGTTCTAGAGCCTCACATTCAGTGCAGTTTTTTGGTTCCTATATACTGTTTGCATGGTCTCATAGAGATTTTATTGAAACAGCCACAGTATGTTTTCTGAAATTTCCTCTCCTTTCTTTCAGAAGTGTACCCGTTCAGCCATGCCTGTCTTCTTTGACGATAAATTTCCAAGAATTTGGACACAATATTTAGACTAAAATATCTGGACTGTAAGTTTTTGGGCCTCTACATACCAATTTAGTGCTAATGAATGTAATAATCTCGTCCTTTGTCATGTTATGAACTTTATTAAATCTTTCTTTCTCATTTCTTCAACTTCTTGATGCACAAGTGTTCATTTCAGTGGGATTTATAGACATCTTCACGCTAGTTTTGCATTAAATGAATAAGAATGTAATCCAAACTTGGGGAAGAATACTCCGAAGGTATGAACAGAGTAGTTATTACCTGCAATAGCTACTAACATACATATATACACATACATTACTGTAATCCATTTTCTCTATCGATTTTTCGCTTTAGTAGTCGCGAAGAGAGGAGTAGGGGAATGAATTGAAAACTTGGAAGAACTTATGTTTAGTCATATTCTAGTACTTTAAAGGCAGCGAAGTAGTTCCGTGTGTGGTAAAGTTGGCAATTGTGCGTCTCGAATTCCGGAGGTTTTAGGTTCAATTCCTTCGGCTGCCCACCCTGAACATGGGTTCATTGTGACTTCCACCCTTTTACTACAAATTGGCTGCCGATCATTTCCTGTTTTTCTTGTTTTCTATTCCCTGCTTCAAATTTTCGGTTTCAGAATTTAAAGTTAAGTTACTGCAGGACGGTGGAATTTGGAATTTAAAGAATTTCTCGTAGCGGGGAGTAGGGACGCCATCATTCCTGTAAGCTATCTACAACCGAGACCCCCATGTTACGGTGACTAGTCCGTGTCAAGTACAGGTGCCGCGGTGAAATCCTCATGGACAGGATCTAAATTTATTACTGATCTGAAAGGATGTGGTGTGGATATACTCAGACCACATGGAGAGCAGACGGGAGTGTTCAATCTGGAAACATTAACGACACCTTTGTTTTGCGACTGCCGGAATCCCCGTCACTTCCTCCTGGAGATGTAATTTGCGGAGTATGCTTAGTTTGTCCGAAGTCTTACTAAGCACTATCCCCAATACAATTTCAAGATCTTATGTTTCTTGTAAAACTATGCAGATAGTATTCAATGTCAAGGCCAACATGTAGCGATTTTGTTTTTATAGATATAAACCCTTGAAAAAAGTTGAAAAGTTATGTAGATATGGGTTTTAGTGTTATGGAACACTACAAAAATGTTGCATTAATTCCGTGTAGCTGCTATAGATGTAGACGGTATAAAACATGCCATGTAGTGTTTTAAAATATCTGCTTCCTAGCTTCCTATAGCATGTTGCCTAGATGAAACTTAACAAACCTCACAAGAGATCTCAGGAATCGACAAATTCTAAATTAGCAGAAGTGGAGCAGAAAAAGGCAGAAAGACTTATATGGGCATTAAGTACTGTAATTTTTTTAACAGCCCGGCCAGAAACAGTACTATTTTATCCTTGTAATTTTTAATTTTTCTTCTCTAGATGTTTCATTAAACTGCATTTTCTCATTCTCATATTGTTGTGCATGATTTACGTTTCAAAATAAAGTATTAGACATTTCTATACTTCACTTTTGATGACAATGTAAAAGAAGTAATTAAAGTTTTGTTGACATGCTTAGCTGTACGTCTTTATATAAAATAACTAGGATATCTAAGTGTATTTGCTACATATTTTAAGTAATATTTCTCACATGCAATGTTTGAAATTTCAGTAACTATAAGGATAATCAAACGTTCATTTATGTAATTTTTAATATAGTATTAAAGAGCTTACTTTTAAAATGGTAGGTGATTAGAGAAAAAAACAATTACATAGTGTGGATCTATGTTTAAAAACAAAACAAAAACATAATATATATGAAATTAGGATTTACCTCCAAAATTCACGTATTTTTGTTCGAATAGGGTAGAAATAATCTGAAACCATGAAGTCGCTTTGAGCACAAAAAATATAACTCACTTTTGTCTGCATTTGGAAGAGTTCGACTGTTAGCATGGATTTTGCTGATATGGTTAAATGTGCAGATGACAGTTAAAAATCACCTTATTTGTAATTAAAAAGTGAATAGGCTGTTCGTTTTACATAGTCTAATCGAGAAATACTTCCCACCTTACATTTTAATAGTGCACATGTCAAAATATCTCAATTTTTATGTTTCGTCGAGAGGTTTTCTTCTAACGATTGAGGCTCTTCATATCAGTTTGAGCCTCGCGGAAGACGATTATCCGCAGTACCGTGTGCAACTAAAATATGGACGGTCCGGGTGCCATCTCCGACGGCTAACCATTTTGACTCAGACATTTCCGTGATTTCTCATTATCATTAGGCGAATGCTGATGTGGATTCTATTCCACACATTTCTCTGCTTTTTTTCGTTTCTGATTTCACTCTCTTATCATATTGTAGGTTAAGTAATCCTGATGGATGCAGGCAGATGGCACAGATGCGTGAGTTCTGTAAGCCTTCCCTGGAGTCTAAGCCTTGCCCAAGCCGCTCTGGCTGCTTGTCGTTGTCTTCGCGGTTGGTGCTGAGAAGCTTTGGTGTCCAGTTGATAATTTCTGGATTAGTTGGAAATTTCTGTGATCTCTACAACTTTGCTGGCTTTGCGCTCTGCAGGTCAGTGTCCTCCATTCTCTTCATCCCTTCCCCCCGTGAGATAGTAGCCCAAAATAAACACCAGCCTCGTAGTACTGTGTTCGATATTTGCCTCTCCGTTAATTCCATCACACTGGCAGTCATATAAGCATCAGCCTGTACTCCATTTAGAATATGGATAAATCAATGTACTCGTAAATTTGGGTGTGGGCTGATAAAATTCCTATTGAACTTAGAATAAAATGGTTTACACGCATTCGGTGTACTTGTATCCTCAAATTCGTGAAAGAAATTGTACGTGTATCATTTATGTATGTCCACTAAATAATCGCTAAACATAAATAATATCCATACCTGTCTACTAAATAATCGCTCCGCCTCACGTTCAAGATTTTATTCCCTTATTGTGCAAGATGAATGCAGGTAACTCCAAGCTTTAGAGACTATGGACTCATTTCACCCGTTTCAATCATTGTCCGACATGACTTAACGTTGGCGGAGATAAATTAAAATAAATAAATAGTCGCTTAATTTATTTACTTTGGTGCACTGATAAAACATGAAATCATCTAAAAATGTAACATCGACTTCCCCTAGACTAAGATAGGCAAGTCAAAAGTGAACGCAGCTAAATACCACACTCGGTGTGCTTGTGATTATTGTATGTCCTTCATCTTTGGTTTCTCTTTGCAGTATTGAAGTGACATCCATTAATAGCTGCATATGGCCATACAACCGCCACTAGTTCTTGACCAGTGATCTTATTCTTTTGATTTAAATTTAAATTTAGTTGGAAATGCTTGTTTACAATGTGTTTGGGCACATTGATGATTTTGGCAGTTTGGCAGATCGTTTTGTTTGCAGAGTATAAATACAAGTTGGATCTAATGGTCATTTTCTCAAGTATGCATTATAAAAGCAGTTTAAATTATTTATAGTAATATTAAAGTGTTCTATCTATTAATATCATTTCTGTCAGATAGAAACCGTTCTAAATTGTCAATTTCGAATTTAACAAATGCTTCATGGATGTCGTCTAAATCTTAGAAAGTGTTAGGATCTTTTTCAATCCCGCAGCGGAAGCATTTTGTTTGAACCAAGAAATCTTGCGTTGTGAACTGCTCAAGGAAGCTCAAACCTATTTTCAAATCCGCAATTGGAAAGTTTGTGCCTACACCCTCTGGAGGAAATGAAGGAATCGCAAGGAAGGTATGAACTGAAGAAAGGACGACGTAAGTGGCAGAGGCCTTGGAGAATTCCCGAATATTACTGTCTCAACCATCCGGCTGGGAAACACTCGGCGGAGACGCGTTCAAACCATCAAATGTTGACCCCGAGGCACACTCCAGGAGGAACCGGGGAGGTTCGACACGGCAATGGAGGCTTAAACGGGCACCACTCCAGCTTATCGTGGAGCCGATAAGAACTATTGAATGATAAGCTTACGCCATCTGTCGCCCTCGACCGACACACTCTCTCGGAGTCTTCCTGAACATGAAAGAGGAAGACGGAAATCTGTTTGTTTCTGTTCACTTTACTAGGCACTTCATTCGTCTTCCCCTGCCTTCATCTTTACACAATTTAAAACTTTTTGCCTGTATAGATCATCATTCACTTCATGACAATGCTAAGCCACCGCTGCTCAGGAATATACTTCCGCACTTGCCTGTACAACATATGATATGATATGTATTTGTAGAGATTTTTTACAGTTTCACTAACATCGAACGTGCACTATTATGCCCCTGTACAAATACATGGAATTGCTGATCCAAGATTTACTCGCTGACTCAGGTCCCCTGGCTGTAAGCCTTTGGTTTTTCTGAGCAGCTTGGTATTATTTATTCTTGACCTGCGCTTCTTTTGCCCTAATCCACTTTTCTCTTAACTTATATAAGAATTCTCCTACACATATATTTTTCTTTTCACCCATCCCCGTTAAAATGCGTAACGCCAGTACCTCTTTGCGCACACTGGCCCATTTCTTATCCCATATTTTTCTCCTGCAATTTGTTAACTCCTTACATTCTATCAGGTAATGAACAGTGCTCTCTTCATCTACACAAAATTCACATATCCGTACCTCATTACTTCTTAACCTTTTTGGATGTATTATTCCTACTCTCATCCATGCTATGTCTTCTCTTCTAGTTTTGTCACAATGATCTCTATATCTTTTCCCACCCCATTCTGTCTTTAATTGCTTATAGAGTTTCAAAGATTTCCGCACTTGCCAGTATACAAACATGCACTGAAATTTCTATTTGTAATTCAGAAACTAATTTTAGTAGTTGGAATACATACCTTTTTGTATTTTGCTTCTCGAGCACTTTCAATTCTTCACACTTTTCATCCCAAATTGAAACCTGAACTTACTCAACTTTAAGACCCACGTGTGCTCAGTCCAGTGTAATATTCGGGAGTTGGGCCATTCCTGTGTGCCATTTTGAATTTCAAATAACATGGATAGCACCTACAAAACTAACAAAATTCTGTTCTCTTAATTTATGCAATGGTGAAATATTGGCACTAAACTTATCTTCCTCACTCTTAACTAGAATGAATTCAATATAAATGCAGATCGTAACATCTGATCGTTGTACTCAACTCGAATGCACCTATATCTATATAAAGTTATTTTAGAGCTTCAAATTAAACGAATTGAAATATTGGATTTTTAAATTTAACAGTTGATATCCTTCAAGGATTCCTCTCTAGCCTGTAGCTCCTAGGCAAATAATAAAGCATATAAGGTGTACTGTCGTATGACTTTCTCTACTCTTTATACAAACTCTTCTTAAAATCGCTTATTATTTTATTCCCTTCTGTTAATTGAGATAAATATCTGTGGAAACAGTTTTATTAAACATTCCCTTATAGGTACAATGGAATTATAAAATCTTTCAAGAGCTGCTGATATGTGGTATGTTTGACATTCCATTCTCTTTGCATGTTCCTTTAATTTGAGAAAAGTAAAAGTATTTTAAAAATTAAACCAATAACAAAGAAGCTTTCGGAAATTTTTACTTCTACAAAAAATTATTTAGCATAAGTTTTGTGCTTTAAAAAGATATACATTTTTAAATCACTTGAGATTTTTTCTGCGTCTTATGGTTCATCAGTTTTGAAAAGATCCTCGAAAGTGAACAGCCCTTCAGGCGCCATTCCCAGAAAATTACAGATGTGTATTTAGTTTTTAAAGTGTGTGAAGTAAATAGTGACAATGCTAAGCATACGAAAGTATGCAGTCACTGGAGCGCAGCAACTGCAAAGGCTCTTAGGAGTTACACGCCTAATGAGCTTCTTAATTACTACTCCGTGCGCAGCAGAACACCTTTGCCATCAAGGGATTTATAGGCTTTTCATTAATTAATTAACTAATTTATTTTGTCATTAAATGATCTTTAACATATGGTTTTTCAATTTCAATCCTTAAAGATTTTGAAAAACTCAAAGTGGTAAGCTAATTTCTTGAAAATCTGTGTTTCAAGTCTTTGAAAGAACTTAAGTAAAAAGTTTCGCTTTTAACCGAACTTTAACCTTGAATTATGCTGCTCACACTCACACACATAGGCCACGCCGTGGCTCAGTGGTCAGACCGCTTGGCTCTCACCAAGGCGGCGCGGGTTCGGTCCCAGGCGACCGCAAAGTGAGATTCGTGGTGGACAACACGGTGTTGGGGCGGGTTTTCTCCGGGACCTCCGGTTTCCCCCGCCATCTCATTCCACCCGTGCTCCATCTTCATCTCATGCATCATCAGTGTCACCGCCTTCGGTGCCGTATGTAGTAAACGCGGGCGTTAAACACTACACTCATACACATACACACATACTCACACGTAGCTTTATCTAAAAAGTTAAATTGTACACTTTCTACGTGAACTCTATATCCATATCATAATTATAGTGCTAACCTCTCTACCTAATATGCGCAAGGTAGAGAAAGTGAGCATATGTTTTGAAAATGCATCTACTAAGATGATCATCATAATAGACAGCATACAGAAAATGTCAAGGGGGTCTAAGTTCACTTTTTGTGACGGTGATGCAAATAATTAAAACTAAGCGAGAAGAGTCCTGAGATTGTGATATGTCATACACTTTTTATTTTATTTACTTAGTTTCTGTTTACGTCCAAGGAGTTAGCTTTTCCATATAACACACAAAAGGAAAAAGAATGGAAAAAAGCAGTTTATTACAACTGCGCTAACATTAAACAGTTCTAGCGAGCTTAAACAATCTCTGAGGAGGGACATAACAATATAGTTTGACAGTTATTATATACATTCTACTGTTGGCTCCGTTCATTCTTGGAATTGAGATAAGAGTTAATGGAACAGTAAACTACACCACTGTCGAGATTATGTGTTTACTCGGAGTGAGCAAATATTTAAGAAAGTAGATGTTAAGGTTGAAGTGCACGAGCTTTACTGCAGCGACGTACACACAGAGCAAAACAAACGTTTGATATTACGGAAATGGGCGCTTTCGCCGAGATTATTGGAAAGCGAAGGC
The DNA here is from genome assembly GCA_030765055.1 of Mantis religiosa. Taxonomy (NCBI): domain Eukaryota; kingdom Metazoa; phylum Arthropoda; class Insecta; order Mantodea; family Mantidae; genus Mantis; species Mantis religiosa. The sequence goes on from CM060947.1 coordinate 127,674,952, forward strand.
AGGAAAATGTAAGGTAACTGGAGGGACTTCAGAATGGGCGTAAGGAAACAAAGGAAAAACAGATCATATCTCAAAGTGGCATAGATTGAGAGAAAAGAAAAACTACCTACATATGGAGACAGTTGCAAATACCAGGCAAGGAAAGCTATTTAACTTGTAATACAATTTCAGATTGTTTCATATATGAAAAAGTAAAAACAGTTTGTTTTCATATTCCCCGCTGGTTTGAAAATAATAATTGATAATCAAAATATACATACATCTATAGAAGGTCATTCAGAAGATTTGATAGTGTATATCTGATGTAAAATTTCTGATTTTTTTATTTCTAATATAAGCAGTTTTCTCTCCTAATGCAATTATTCAGCTACTAAAAGCTTGTTCTATTTTCTTGTAATATCCATGATACTAACTATTTGGGAGTAAAGTGGATTAGAACATAATTGCTGTTACTCCACGGAATATAAAGAGTTGTCCTCTCACTAAGGGGTGCGGATTTTAAGTCCCGGGTGTAGGACCGGTGCCCAATCAGAATCGTAAGAAAATTGAGCAGCTACAATAGGTAGCGAATTCTGGTCAAGGAAGGCAGTTTTCCGGCTGAGTGTACAGAGATACTACGAATATCTCGTCCCCGTATTGGTTGAATGATCGCCCACTTCTGCCTTGCGTGGGCGTGAGGCCGCCAGTTGGGTTGACCGGCTGTGGCTTGCTGTAACGTCATGGATAACTTACTTCTATATAAGGAGCTGCTGTAGTCCACAGAATATAAAAACAAAATCCAGCTACCTTTTACTTTATGAAATATGCTCGGGCTGATAGCAAATAGTGAGGTTTTTTTTTTGGATTGGGTGAAATGATGCTCAAATGAGTCCAGTGTCCAAGGAGCTTAGAGTTACCCGACATTCGTCTTGAAGGATAAGAGAAAATACAGGAAAATATCTTATCCAGGTAACTCACCCTGACCGAGATTCGAACTCGGGACCTCTTGAACGTGAGGCGGACATGCTTCCACCACGCTACCGAGGCGGGCAAAAAATAAATAGTGAGTTGTGTAAGAAAATGTACACTATCAAAGTACTCTGAATGACCTTCTGTAGATGTATGTATATTTTAATTAAGTTTTTAGTAACTGAATAATTGCATAAAGAGAGAAAACTGCTGATATTAGAAATAAAAAATCATAAATGTTATATCAAATGAGATAGATTACTTTTCTCAACTGGCGCTGAGCGTGTGCGTTTCCTACAGAGTACAGTGTGGATGATGTGGGAATGAGACATAGTTTTCTCTTTGTATCTCTTATTTAAATATGGATTATGTGAAATTATGTAGGCATATTCCATTAAATAACAGAGCTAAAAGTAAGGTCGACATTATTAACATACCATCTGTTATAATTACCTAAATTCCGACTGAGGGGTCTTCAACCGCAGCATTTCCTGAACTTAGCAGACTGGGGAGAGTTTTAGACGCTTGTCGATTTGTTACAGCCATCTATATGAATATCGCGGGAATACTCATCCGCCACTTGGAATAGTATGGACTGTATGTAATTACAATTATGAGAAGTAAATAGGATAATTCACTATAAAACCATCTAAATAATTGAAAACCACTTCATTATTAAACTGGAGTTTAAATGGGATTACCGGAGTCTGAAAAACTGCAACATCGGATAAGCCAGCGAGAATTTGATGACCAGTAAAACACAGGAGGTAGAAAGGCCAGTTATACAGACACATACTTTAATTGAAATGCATTTTTTGCTTACAAAGATTTTCTAGATTATATATTACTGTTGGTTTGAACGTTCCAGTACTGAGTATTTCTGCAACGTTTTATGTCGATTAAGAAGATCAAGATTGAATAAACAATCTGAATTGTTCCACTCACAGGACTTTCCTTTGTATACACTATTCTTAAAAACGTTTATTTCTCTGTCTACTTTATCTTATTTGGAACACTAAATACTTGTTGAATTTTGTATTAAATATTCCTTTATCTATTTACAAAGAGTACACTATGTTTAAGTGATTTAGATATAATTATTTTAATATTTTCTTCCTTTTGGATAACCAGAACTTTATAAATATAGCACAGGTATTTGAAAATTTAAATAAATTACAAGGAGTATCTCAAAAAATAATTTTTACACATTTGCATTATTTGCTTTAGCAACATCCACATTGTTTCTCTACAACGATTTCATAAACACCTAAGGTTTGCCAGATATGCAAATGTTATCCAGAATTAAGCCATAAGAGGCAGTTTCCTGAAAATACAAAATTCCTGAAAATATTTTAAAAGTACGTCATTTTAATAAAAATCTTAAAAGAATTTTAGAAAAAATCAAAAGTGTGGACCTTTTGTCCGAGCATAATAATGGGCTGAGTTACTGGGATTTTCCTCAAAATCTTTGTGTCTCATCCTGCTGAACTTAAGTGCAAAGTTTGGTATTTGATCTACATTTCGTTTTGAAGTTACGATGTTAAAACACAAAATAAACACGCACGCATACGCACAAATACACGGACATTTTTATAGAATTTAGATTTTGATTAGTGCTGTAGATGGTTCAACATTTTTTATCAATTAACCGTTACTTTAATCGATTAATCTATCGATTAGTCGAGATATTATCTGTTTGAAAATTAGGTGTAAGATTATATAAAGTACTTTAATATTCTGTATATTTAATTATTTATGATAATTTAAACATTTAGATTAAACATTTGTGTCTGCATGAAGTGAACATGCTTAACATATGTATTGAATTATGTCTACAATATTTTGTAAGTATTATTTAGAAACGTATTATATCAATATCTACTAATCTCTGTTTCATATAACCTTGCCCTCCTGACATGTATCACTCCGCGTGCAACTACTTTACCCCTCATCCTAATTGACTAATGCTTTCGCGCCATAGGCCATAGGCAGTGCCTTCCCGTCAAATTTAAACCTGCAGTAAAGTCATAATAATTGCCAGGAAGATAGATAAAATCATACAAATAAGGATATGAAGGCATGCAAAAATAAAGTTTAATAATGAAGCTGAGCAAGTTGAAATTGAATGAATGAGCAATGAAACTAAAACAAGTTTATGATGAAAGGCTTTCGGCCTTTTCTAACGGATTTTTTTTAAACCAGCACAGATACCTTGCAAAAATGTTTGTCTTTCAGTCTTAAAAGTCGTGTCACGCCATACATGTATGACCTTCATTTACCCAAGTCTCTTCAAGAAAGTATATTTTGCGATTTGTATCCCGGTACAGTCTGACTGTCTATAAATAACGTCTTCGCCACACAGCAATATCGCCCCTGGAGTGGTAAGTTTTCCTGTTGTGTCAATTTCATGACACGATGTCCTATGGATCTAAAACTCACACCTGTAAGTTCAGAGCATAGCTGTTCGACTCCTCGACTGACAAAGACGGATTCTTCTCTGTGTGTGCATTAAACACACGCACCACAATTCTTTTTTCGCCGGTGTATAAAGGTTTTCCCTTGCGATGCTTCAGCGAAAATCTGGCGGTTGACTCTGCCATTATACATATAGCAAGTATACGTGCAAGTATACATATAGCTCTCGCACTCGGCACAATATACCTTCGAATGGCGATATATGACTAATCCAGTTCAAAACAAGGTCAGCGATAAAAGTCATATAAACAGATATGTCATCACTACCGCTAAATCACATACTATCGTGTCATATGAAAGCCGAGCTTGAGGGCAAAATAACCTCCTCTTTACTTCGTTTAAGAATTAACATGGATTTCAGATAAATCAACTCTGTTGCGTAATATATTTAATTAAAACACTTACGAAAATATAAATTTGACAATTCTCTTCCAACATATAAAGATATACCACCATGTTAAATAACGAACTAATTTTCATCGCACAACAGTGTATACAACAGCAGCCAATGAGAGGTGAGAAGGTCACGTGACCGTTAAGAGATACGGGGCTAGCTTATGTGAAACAAGGATTAAGATTTGTGAGACTGACATTCAAATAATAGTTGTCACTTGTTTCATCCATGACTTTAAACATGTAAGTGCATTCACATGCTTTGAGTTAAGTACTTCTCTTCGTTTGGTGACAGTATTTCCTGCTTCACTAAACATACTTCACAGGGAACCGACGTGGCTGGAACATAAAGTAATTTCTTCGCCATGGATTGAAAAAAAAATGGCAACTGAATAGAATCTATCTTCCACCAATGAAGAGGATTTACGAAATCGTCATACAGTTCACCCAAAAACTTGTAGACGTCAATAACAAGTGGTGTTAATGAGGCTGGTCCTTCGACATCCTCATTGTCATTAAAATCAGTTTTCTCTTCTTCAAATTTACTTCTGACGTAGTTTTCGCTCTTAATACAGATTTGTCTGAAAGTCTTTTCCATACTGATACTCTTGTGCCTCTTGGAAGACAGTTCAAGAATTTGAATCTTGGATCGAAAGTTGTAACTTCTTCGTACATTTCTAATTTACGCCAGTTATTAATTCTTTCTGTTAAATCTTCGACAAGAGTAGTTTTGAACCTGATCACATACAGAGGATCTAAATCAGCGATTCTGAGACTTAACCTTAGAGAAGTCATTGCAGGTAGCACAACACTTGCTGTGACGTATTTACTTCCCCCAAGAATATCACAAATATCCAGGCAAGGTTTCAGACATTCAAACATTCTTTGTGTCATTTCTAATTCAACTTCAGTTATTGGAATAATATTTGAATATATCAATAACTGCTCTCTTAGCTTTGAGGAGACTTTCAAACATAATACTATATGCCCACGAGGAAAAGGCTAGAGGGGTACGAGGGGCAGACGAGCTTCAACTGTTTATCTGCTCCGGTAGCGGACCTGTTTACTAGGAAATGAGTGAACGAGAGTGCATATGAGTCAGCCATGCTGCCAGATCTAATGCTTGTTGCAGCGATAGTATTATGTATAGGTGAACTATATGACAACACTTGTGTATTTTAAACGAGCCTTCCATCAATGTCATACTCGGAAAGCGAGCATACACCCCGAGGAGACAGCAAAAGTGATTACTTTACACATTCCTCTAGCCTGCCTTTTTCTCCTGGGCAATCAGAACAAGTACTGTTCCGTCGGGACTCTTTTAACAAAAAAACTTTCACTTAGACCAGAACCATAACAGAGAAGACGGATGAACTGTTGTTTCCATAGCTGCATAAGCGAAGTTTTCGGTTCAAAGTTGTACAGCTCAGTTTATAAATAATAACTTGTATACGATATGTTGTCACACACAAGCTGAAACCTCTCTGTCAGCATATGTATGTAGTTATGTACCTCTTAGAACATTTCACAACAGAAGTGTTATTTAGACACTCTCGGGGTCCACAGTCATTTATTTTAGCTATCAGGAGTTATATTATCTCAAAGTTAAAGGAATATTACGTGTCTAGGGAAAGCTTGATGCGTTGGAAAGGCTGTTTAGGTTGGAAGTAAATAAATCAAAACAAAGAGGGCCAAATTTGGCAAAAAGAGTTTTGATTAATATTTATTGTAATCGATCAATTTTAATCGACTAAATTATTCGATTAAAACTTTTTAATCTTTAATCTAAATTAAAAAATTAATCGATTAATCGTTTCGGTCAGTGAATTTAATCACGCAGCACTAGTTTTGATTAATTGAAACACTTTTGAAATGTATTTCTAGTGCACCGTCGTATCGATTTTTTTATTGGTGGAGTAAAATACGTGCTTCACCTAAATACACCGTAGAGAAACAAAAAATTGGAACTGCGCCAAAGGTGTTTAAAATTTTGTGAGTTACTGAGAGGTTGACGGTTCTTCAAAGGCTGCAGTGAGGCAAACAAAGAACAGCTGTACACCATCTGCGTAGTTCTATTAGTAGAAAACGCCCTCAAAACAAAACTTGGTTTTGTTTTGACTTTACGGTGCACTATAAGGATTTACAGCTTCTTTGCTGACGTAAGAAAGCGTTCTCTCAAAAGCTGTTCAACACCTTCACATTTTTTTTTAGAATGGCGTGTTTCAGTATATTGCTCTAGACGTCCCATTGTTGCTCATTCCTTGTGTATCTCTAGCCACAAAAACTGTAAATAACCAAATGAGAAATGATGTGAAATAATGGTAATGAAATGGAGAGACTGGAAATTCGGTTATATAGTTAACCTATCCAGAATTCACCTAACGACCCTGGAAAAGCCCCTAACAAACTCCCAGATCAGGTAGGCCAACCACGGGAATCGAACTCAGACCTACCAAATGCAGGCTACAGACAAAACCGCCTAAGCCGTAGCTGAGGATAGTTTTGCAATATATTATAAGACTGAGGAGATTTATTATGACTTTTTTACATGCCTGTTGGAAAACTGGCATAAAGTAACTAAAAATATAGAGAACTAAATAGGCATGTGTGCATTCTCGACAATTTTTCATTTAGACTGTTATGTCGGCGTATGATTTAACATAATTCCATCTAAATTTCCACCTAAACAGAACGCTTTAAATGTTCTTATTTTTTCCAGAGATTTCTTCATTAACAGTAGTCATAATAATGGAAGCCGAGGAAAGCTGAACACCAAAATATCTATTAAAAGTGTCAGCATGTATATGAGGTAACAGCCAAAAATTATAACTTTCTGCATTGCCTCAGTTTGTTTATCTACATGCTCTTCATCTGTGCAGCGTATCTAATTATTGAGCGCCTGTTTCGTGTGCGTAATGTCGGGTTTAAATAAACTACGCTTCTGTAGGAATTGAACTGGTTAATACATATATTTTTGCGCAGCAATTTTATTTTTGCTTTCTTTCTATAGACCAGGCTTGGGGAAGATTTCTCCGAAGGTGTGAACAGAGCACTCCTTCCTCTCATTATTATCGTTCATATACACACAACTCACCACCTCTTCTTTTTTAATTAAATGACGTCCAGCTTTAAGTCACATGACGATGTATGAAGTTGTTGAAATGATGCTTAAAGGAATCCAGGGACCTCAGAGCTTAGAGATACCCGACATTCACCGGGAAACCCCAGAAAAAATTTATCCCGATTACACACCCTGACCGAAGTTCGATCTCCGGGCCTCTTGAACGTGAGGCAGACACGCTACCACCTACGCTACACACACTAACTACGTCAGATTTTCCTACCAGTGGCGGTCCTTACGTTCTAAGGACATAATTAATATCCTTAATTGTATATCAGTTTTATGACTATTTGGCAGTAAACAGAGTTGTTTTATGTAATGAATGAAAAATGAAACACAAATGTTATGCTTCTTGGCAGTTCTTCCTTCACATTCTTTTACAGGTTCTTAGCTTTATTTGGTAGAATGGTTATCGGGGTGTCCACATGACTTGCGATAAATCCGGTATGGCTTCAAACAATGTCAGCGTTGTCTGGAGTTATATCACCAAAGGGATTTAATAAAGGTGCCCCAATGAAAAGACAATCCAACGTAGAATTTTGCAGTACAGCGTAGAATTTCATCCTCAATCTGTGAAGGAACTGAGGCTTCGTGGAGTAGTCTCACAAGGAATGTCTGTGACTATTATGTTTCAAATGGGATGATGTTTGTCCTTGAGCGCTGCTGGTGAGCAACCAATCGGTATCCTGCGGCGTTGTCGTATTGCATTCCCCCTAAGTGTTGTGTGACGAGCGGTAATCTAATCAATATCTAATAAATACTATTCGCGTCAAGAACAAAATTCAGAGTTTGCTAAAACTGATCCACGAGGAAGGTATTTAACATAACCGTCAAAACCCCATATGTTTAGCTCATACAGTTTTCCTAATACAAATAAAGTACAATTATATTATAACAATGCATCACGTCGTAAGCAATGGTAAGCATTATTGGTTGGCATGTATGCGTGCACGTATATTTGCAATTACTCAGAACTGAAACGTAAACGTTTTACGTGAAGTGATAACTAAGAGAATTACTTAGAATAAGCCAACGTGTTTGTTGATTTCGAACTAGAGGAAACAATACACTTCCTACTGGCCTAGCAGAATGTGTCTGGTCACATTATATCTTTATTTATGAATGGTTTCGTAATCTCTGTTTACCCGAGAGAGTTTAAAGCAGCATTATTTAGTTGTTCTTCCGTTTAAAAACCAGCGAAAGTGTATCTGCTGGATCAGCTGGCAATTGAAATGAGACACGAGGCATTATAAACCACCTTCCCCCTTACCACTGCCAGAACAATCCAATTGAGTTCATATGGGCTCCAATTATGTTGCAAACAGAAATAATACTTTTAAACTGACTGAAGTTGAAGGACTTATTCAAGAAGAAATTGACAAGGAACACAACAAGGCGGGAAAACTGCGTGAAACATCTCATAAACTACAAGAAGACAACTTTTGGAAAGAAATAGCACGTAAAGGGATTTTTAAACCTATCTTAAATTTGCAATACTCAGACGATGAAGACAATGATAATGATGAATTACTTCTTAACGTAACATTCACAGCTATATCGATGCGCCGCTGGCATTTTCGTTGGATAAGTAATTCATAAAATATAATTATTTTTAAATTATATACTTAAAACATGTGCGTGATATGCGAATATGCATGTTGCAATTGTGATTTCAATAACTGCATTATTATAAAGCTTTAGAAAATTCAGTTTCGTTCCCTTACGTCTAGCGCCAGGAACACTCGCAAGAGTGCGAGAGAGAGGAAAATATAAAAAGAGGGGGGTAACGAGATGGCAACACTGAAGGCTCTAACGCATCTGATTCCCTACAGGCGAGAACTCTTCCCATTTGAAACATGTACCCTCTACAGCCGTAGCAAGTTTAAAATATGCTCCAGATCTCACAAGTATAGCTTTACAGTTCGGCCGCTCTTTCTCCGGCTCTGACATTTCTCGAGAGGGGGAACGGATGTTGCCAGTTCTTTAGTGAGAATTTCAAGCACAGGAACAATGTGTATTTTAAATACTTCACGTATTTGCATATTTCACAAACCAGTAGCCATATTATTATAATAGCGATAATAATAGGACTTACGAACACTAAAAATCGGAATTCACGCACACAAAATATAGCAAAGAATGTTCAACAGCGCAAGCAGCTAAAGCCACGTGGCTCAAACAAATTTAAGTTGGCTCACGGTGATGGGTTCGGAAGCAACACCTAGCTGCGACAATACTGATTGGCGCTAGCAGACAGTTTTAACTTCCTGACCACAACACCGGATGTAGAGATTCGCAGTACTACCAACAGATGTAGTTAGTGTGTGTGAAAGGTGTGAACGAAATATTCGAATAGAGTGGTGTTGTAGTACATATCTTGCATGATAATAAAATTGATTGTTGGATTTCAGTGTTTTAAAGCTAATATAGTGCTTCATTTTCCTTCTAAAGATAATGTTGAGGATGCGTTTTCAATTGCTCATTACTGTGTGTTGGTACTATTAACTTTCCCCCTCCACCTCTTGCAGCCGCAAAACGTCAGAGTCGGAGATACAATGGCCGTAGTGTAGAAATCTCACTGCATATCCAGGTCTGAAACTCTGGATGTGTTCCTGGAAAGTTATACAGTTGTTCCCCATTACACTCAAGTAAGAAGCGCCATTTGTTCCCTCAATTTCTCGGTGCGGTTAGAGGCAGTGTAGAAGGACGACCCTGTGTTAGCAGGATGGTCAGCTAATTTTGGGTTATGTACGTACCATCCTCTGAGGCAGAGATGACGTATGGGGTTGAAGGCTCTGTGAACAGAGATAGAATAACACGTCATCAGCTTACTGGGCCTTATTGACGTGCTGCTTAATGGCAGGTGAGGCATGATGTGTGGGTTATAACCAGGTATATGCATTTCCAAGCATTAAGGCCGGAACAAAAGGGAATTAGATTGAACTGTTATCACATTTTACGTTGAATAACAAACATCCTACTATCCCTCGTTCATTCCGTTCATCACGTTTCATCCGCTCTCAGTAATTCATTGTCTCTGTTTTATGCAATGACAATGGTATGAGTGTAGATAACTTGAAGACAATTGCTTGAGAACTCCTAAACCTGATTACACACAGCCCACGGGGACTCCGTCTACGTGATAATGTTTTGAGAGACTTAAGTTCAAGTAACTTTTGAAAGAGACCCCCACGCAAGGCGGAAAAAAGGCTTTCCCTTCGGCATTGAATGTTTTAGATCACAATAAAGCTACCGTATATGGCTAACGAATTTAAGAATTTTGAACATTATAGACCTGGACAAGAATAGAAGACGCAATTCTGAAATTAAACAAATTAAGTATGCAATTAGCTCTCAAAGAGAATCAAATATTGCAAGTAAACTAGATTTTCAAAGCACATTACGTAAAGTAATTTAAATAAATTAACCACTGTGTGCTTTTTCCATTAGGTGTTCCAAACAGCCAGCAGTTAATGAGGTATCTGGTGACGAATTGATTATTCAGCTTCTTATCGTTACCACTTCATTAACAATGAAAAAATGATGTAGCCCAAGAAAACTTTAGATGATTATCCTGATAGCTACTTCTACACTTTTTATTCCTTTATAAACATAGCATTCATACGCATCAGTCCATTTTCCCAGCTTAAGGTATATTCTTTGAATATGGAAACTTTTTCCCTAGCTTGATATAGCTTCTTCCTCTGAAAGAGGTAAACATCTGTTTTACTCTTCACTTTTTCTCAATAAATCTGCTGTACGGTAATTTATTCACAAATATGTGCACGCACAAACTCCCTTAAGGTTGCATGATAATCTTTAACAGTACTGTTTTCTTATATGAATTGTCCATAATGTTTGTGTTATGGGATCTACATTTGGGGGCATAATCTAATTTCACACTTTCATTTCCGTACAGATTAATCTCTCCATAGCAATTCCAAGTCAATTTTAAAAGTTTAAAACATAAAATAAGATCCACATTAACTGTAACTGTACTGTAACTGTAACTTTAAAAAGTCATAAGTTATAAAATAGTTATTATAACTTAAAAAGAATAATTAACAGAAATAAAATATTCATACCTGGGGTTAGTTTTCATCGACAACAAAATTACAGCGGTTGCTATAACTAGAAATAGAATTAAAACTGCACCTATTCATGTATAATAAAATTTGCATGATCCGTAGTATAATCCTCGTATAATATGCAAATAAATACAGATAAAGAATACTGAAGCCCCATTGGCATGTGAAGTTCCTAAGAGTCAACCATAATTAACGTGCATTTTTAGGTTGTCAAATTGCAAGCCTCTTCTGTTTTCAGACAGAATGTTCTTATTTCTGGAGAAACTACGTCCCACATCACACGAAGTTATAGGTGCATTTTTGAAATCACTTGATTCATCTGGGGAAAATTCCGCCTCAGAATGTTCAAACTTTGCTTCAAGCCCACAAAGAATATCACTAATCTTGTAAATAGTAGTACAACCTGCATTAGACATAAACACCCTTTGCAGCTTTGCAGTAATGTTTACAGCCGCTTTACTCTTACTCGCTTTAACTGAGTTTCACTTTCTTTCACAATTTTTAATCAAACGCTAAGTGAAAGTCTTACAGGTTTTAGACGGGTAATTGCACTTGGTATTTTATCCAAGTTCGACTTTATATATGAATTTGCAACCAAGGTCGGTGAAGAAAATGCATCTTGATAATCTTAATGGATGATGAATATCAGAAGAATCAAAATCTCCAACTAATTTTTCTACAGAAAATAAAATGTGGCAGCACTGAGCCAAGTTCCCAAACGAGTCAAAACAGGTTGCGGAGGAAGGGATAAATTAGGAACTACTTCTTTGAATTTCTGTATTCCGAGTGGGGCTTTCAAAAACATTTTCTTCCCATCAGGAATCAGTCTATCTACATTAGCATAATTTCTGCGAACCTCTTCTGCCAATTTATGTAATCCATGCGCAAGGTATGTAACATGGATCATTTTTGGGGTAAAGCAACTTCAGTGCTTTGGGTGCTTTAGTCATATCGGCCGTTACAGAAAGTAAAATATTCTCTCTTTTCACGCCATCTGGCGAGAGTAATTTCATTGCATCATCAAGGAGCATTTAATTTTTGTTTATTTTATTTGTAATCGGCTGCTGACTACAGTATAATAATCCCACAACTATGACCAAAATATGACTTTATCGTGGAAATAAGCATAAATATGACCATGTATCTGAAAAGATATTAAGATATAATAAATGTCATAGGAATCCGCTCCTTAATGATGAGCATGTGACGTCCTCTACCGGAGAGCTGAGTTCGAGAGAGCATAGCTGACTATCAGCACTTTCATGATGCTGAATGTACACCAGTGTTATACCTGTGCGCATTGTGTATTCACAGTTTATACAACGAAGCTATGAACATACAAAATGAGTATACAAACATAATGGGCAATGTGTACAGGCATAGGCAGATGACGTCAGAGGAAATTCGATATTTTTTAACGCTCATGTTCAAATTAGCAACAAACTAATGTTAAAAAGTCATCATTATTTTAATAAATTAATCATGTTCAAACGTAATCATTACCGCAGTAGGTATATGCCCCAATAGAATTAAATATTTCAAAAATTTGACATCAGAAGCGGTAGTTCCTAACATGGTGTTGTGACTGGCGACGATTTTATTTTAATGAGATCGGATTATAATAAGCGACTATGGTTCAAATAGATGCAATGTTTTTTAGCAATAGCCGATTGATCCATTTTGTCATTATGTCTAAAATTGTTGTACAAAATAAATAATATCAGTAACATTCTGCAGCTTATTAATGTAATGTAAATTCGAAATAATAATACTAATATAACAAGTAGAGAAAACCTATTATGAGTCTATGTGAGTGAATACGTATGTTTTGATCATTCTTTCACTATTGAAATACATTGTTGTTCCTAATACATAGATGTAGACTGTAAGAATGCTACAAGAATGCCCATATTTTGAAAACATAAATATCCTGAACACCAACAAGAATTTACGGTTCTAATAAAACGAAAATGTCGGAGTCGTAATACAACATTGCTTTGACTTTATGTTGGGAAGGTTATAAAGTATAAAATGTACCTATTGTAACTTAGTCTAGTTTTCACTTATTTCACTAATGCTATCTAGCTCAGCTTTACACCATCAAATCGCATAAATTTCATCTCTTGTTGACGTAATTGCTTGTTGAAGTATGCACGATGTAACCACCCTCCTCAGCAGTGTATTGGTAGCGTGTCTACCTCACGTTCATAGGTCTCAAGTTCGAATCTCGGTCAGGGTGAGTTATCTGAACAAGGCTTTCTCCGGGATTTTCCCTTATCCAGAAAGATAAATGTCACTCTAAGCTCTATTGACCCTGGGCTCATTTGAGTGCAATTTCACCCATTCCATACATTACGCTACATGACTTCGTTGGAGAACGTTACATTAACAACAATGTAGACTCTTTTTCCGAACAGTTCATCAGTTGGGGAGTCGAATATAATACTTCTCTAATCTCTTGTGCAGCAGCCTCGCAATCACAACAGTTATCAGAACCTCGCTCGGAGAGTAGATATTTTTGTCTCGAGAGGCACACTCTGTAAATCCAAATTGAGTGATTCACGAGAACGCTCACTCATATTCACTAGAAATTTCCACAGACTATACCATAATGTTTTGGAGACGGGAAGAAAGGAAACTTCTAATCCTTGTTTCACATAAGCTTGCTCCGTAACTCTTAACGGTCACGTAACCTTATCACCTCTCATTGGCTGCTATTGCCGTATAGACTGTTGTGCGGTAAAAATTAGTTCGTTATTTAACAAGGTTATATATCTTTATATGTTGGAAGAGAACTGTTAAATTTATATTTTCGTAACTGATTTAATTAAATATATTACGCACCAGAGTTGATTTATCTGAGATGCATGTTAATACTTAAACGAAGTAAAGAGCAGGTACTTTTGCTCTCAAACGCATGACACGATACCACGTACTTTAGCGGTAGTGATGACATATTTGTTTATATGACTTTTATCACTGACTTTGTTTTGAACTGGAATAGTCATATATCGCCATTCGAAGGTATGTTGTGCCGAGTACGAGAGCTAAATTATTTTATTGATCGTTTATTGCGCGTATACTTATGATATGCATAACGGCAGAATCTACCGCCAGTTTTTCGCTGAAGCATCGCAAGGGAAAACCTTCACAAACCGTCGAAAAAGCAATTGTGTTGCATGTGTTTAATGCACTCACAGAGAAGAATCCGTCTTTGTCAGTGAGAGAAGTCGAACAGCTGTGCTCTGAACTTACAGGTGTGAGTGCTAGGTCCGTAGGAACATCGCGACGTGAAATTGAGACAACAGGAAAACTTACCACTCCAGGGGCGATATTGCTATGTGGCGAAGACGTTATTTAAGCATAATCAGACTCTACCGAGATACAAATTGCAAAATATACTACCTTGACGAGACTTGGATGAATGAAGGTCACACAAATATGGCGTGACACGACTTTTAAGACCGAAAGACAAGCACTTTTGCAAGGTATGTGTACTGGTGGAAAAGCCCGAAGGCCTTTCATTATAAACTTGTTTCAGTTTCATTGCTCATTCATTCAGTTTCAACCTGCTCAGTTTCATTATAACTTCTTATTTTTGCATGCCTTCATACTCTTATTAGTAGGATTTTATCTATCTTCCTGGCAATTATAATGACGTTTATTGCAGTTTTAAATGTGACGGGAAGGCACCGCCTATGGTTTATTGCGGGAAAGCATTTGCCAATTAGGGTGAGTGGGAAGGTAGTTGCACGCGGAGTGATACATGTCAGCGTGGTAAGGTTATATGGAACAGAGATTAGAAGATTCCGGTTATCTATTAATAGTGCTTCTAATGTTTATGTTGGGCGAACTCCTCTCTTATCTCCGCTTATCTTTCAAATACTCGACGCTGACCTCCCGAAAAGCTTGCTCATAGCCAGTGCGTGATGATGTATTCAATATAAAATGTTATGTATAGGAGACAAGTCTGACTACTTTATTTCAGTATACATAGTTGATCATAATTATAGGAACGATTCAAAAAGGGGAATATAAAAGTAATTTCACTCATACTTTAAGGTTATGTGATATGCATATAACATTCGTTTGTTTATTTTACTCACAATTTATTCAAATGCTTAGATATATACAATTAACATAAACATACCTAGATAGCCTTACTGCCATTCTATAGATTAAGTAGTGAAATATGAGAAAGATAAGTACATGATGGTGTGTGTAAAAGGAGCAGTAGTAGAAAAAAGGAGTAGAAGGAATTGGAAAAGGAGAATTATGTATATACAAAAGCTATGGTTCATTAAAGAAGCTCCCAAGACTAAACTATTACCTTCTGAAACCACTTCTTAATAATAAACCCAAAACATTTTCTTATCAGATCCCTGTGGAATTCAGGTATATTAAAAATGTGTTTATGTAAGTTTTACCCCTATCGTGTGACCTTGAAGATAATGCCACGCATGTTTGCAACACCTTACATAACATAAGCAGGCAACATACTGCAGACCTTCGTGACTGTACCGCAGATAAGGTCAGATGCACTTTTCTTGTCGGCATACTTTTGTGAAACACATGCAACTTCATTGATTTTTAATTTAACTTTTAATACCAGGGTTAACCGCGTGTTAAACTGTGAAATAATAACAGAGTCTTTGAGTACACTTAGGTCTATTATAGGATTAGGAAAGTAAATTGTTAAATCTGCTTTTAACAAATTTCCTTTGAGGCCTGTTCTCTATTAGGCAATAAATTTCTCCTCTCACAACAGCTTATATCAATTACGGCAAGTATTGAATTATATCCAAAAATACAATGTTAATAATTCGTGGCAAGTATACATTTTTAGATACTCTAAAAACTCAAAAATGAAAACGTTTATGTGTGTACTATTTCACACTTCATATGTATATGTGTTTTTAAGGACACATAGAGAATATTTTCGTCATTTATGGAAAACGTTTTTTGAACTATATTTTTCTTAATATAAGCTCAAATGTTATCAAAATACAATCAAAACGAGCGGCTCACCTGTTATTGCTTCAAATGTGGATATTTTCTCTGTCCCTCACCTTCTTAGTGTCTTTTTCCTCTCTTCTCTGTTCTCCTTTCCTTCCTTCTTATTATGTCAGCCTGTCTACTCCACTTTCTTCCCTACTCTCTCCCGCTGACTTTGTTTTTCCTCTTTCTCTCTACTTCTTACCGTCTTTCAAACTCGCTGCATCTTTCTGCCTCGCTTTGTAAAATTATAATGTTACATAATTTTCTTAACAATTAATTAAAACTAGCAATTGTCCCTAGACTGTTTTCTTGGAGCAAGTTCATATTATTTCCTATAAAAACAAATGTTTAGAAACATTTTGCTTTAGTGAATCAAGAACCTGAAACAACTTAACTATGGTTCTACTTTTAATAATAAAATTGCATTAAGCATCATAGTGAATAACATCAATTGTTGAGTAGGCTAAGATTATCCCATGCCTTACCCCATCCGGGAGAATGAACGGACAGTTTAACGGAGATTTCGTGCCGGAGAAAGAGGCACGTCTCTCATTAAACCTCGAACACCTCGATACATGCGCATCACACCTTCTCGACCGCATAAGAACCTGCAGTCTTGAAATATGAAAACAATAAAGGAACTAGAAATGAAGATCGAAAATAATTGTGGTTTAGAATCCACCCCAGCACTGGCAGGATTCTGAAAAGACAAAGGTCCCTCCAATCGGAATTGAAACAGCGATCTTCAGACGCTACCACTTGAACCAGCACAAATAATAAAGAATTGAAAGATGTATTATATCAAAGTTATTGAAACAACAAAACAGCAAAACACCCATCTCTTATAACTTGCTATGAGTCTCGTGTTCAATATGCTCAAAATACAGAAACTCAAGTCTCACTACATTCATGTTAGTGTGTCCAATGATGGATTAGAAGAACTTGCGGTACTTGGCACAGTTTCTCGTGTTTAAGTAATTCAAAGTGTTCGCTTCTAAGCAGACATGAACAATAGTTTCCTACTTAGTTTTTGGGTAATATAAACATATTGTCACGGCAACAGGCATAAAAGTTTCGGCACAAATAAGAAAACAGTCGGCGGATAAAGCTTCATGGTAATAATGAGCCTTGCTAAGCAGTTAATGAAAGAATATTTGGTTTCTTTATTCTTCCGGAAATTTCTGGTCTGATAGAGATTGTTCGGGTTCTCGTTTACGTTAGAACAATCTAGAATTACGAATTAGGTATATAAGGACATGACGGCTCACAAACACGAGCGAGCGAAAGTGCGTTAGTTGTAAAAAAAGTGAGTTGTGAAACAGTGTTGTGAACGAGAGACAGCTGGAAGTGTTATTGTAACGAGAGCTAATCTGCTCTCACTGTTTGTTATTGTGATCGACCTTGGTAGACTGATGGTGAAGTCGTAATGCTGCTGTAATCTATAAGAGTATTTCTACGAAAATAAAGAAAACTTTTAATTTCTGCAACTCGGCCTTTTAATTCTACGAACCAACAAGTTCACAATATCATGCGGTACAAAACACTAAAAGCCTCTTAAGTTAAATCTCCATTAATGGCGCCGCTGTCTTAACTCATTAGGTCGCTCGCGGAATTAATTGTTTATTACGTTTTCAATGCGTAATTTTACTCTCTATATTATTTTTACTCCAAATATTCCTTTTCCTAATTTTATGGAATGCAAATGGTATTAATGTAGAACTCACGTTCAAGAGGTTCCGCGTTGGAATCTCGGTTAGGGCGAGTTACTTGTATAAGGTTTTTTCCCCGGTCTACCCTTATTCTGAAAGGCGAATGTCGGATAGCTGTAAGTTCTATGAACCGCGGACTCATTTGAGCATCATTTCACCCATTTCATTCATCGTCCGACATGACTTAACGTTGGAGGACGTAAATTACACACACACACACACACACACACACACACACACACACACACACACACACACACACACACACACACAAAACGATTTAATGTAATATTCACAGATAATAGGTAATGTAAATTTAAAACGTAAAACACAAAACACAACTTTATGTATATGCAAAAATGAATACAGTTACAGTTATGAATGACACCGAACGAATATATCCTTTACGTAGTTTATAGCTTAACTAATCGAAATTCGGGTTCGCGGCTTCTAAATTTTGTTAGGTATAATTTTTGCAGGTTATTTATTACGTTGTTTTGTGATTAGGCAGCGCAGGGACCACTGGTATGTGAATCTCAGAAGTTGTCATCGAGAGGCGCCAACCTCGAAAACAAAAGCATTATTCCCTGCTCGCTATCAGTGACTCGAGTGCAGCTTTCAGGTAATGGGGCAAAAGACAGTTATTTGTGCATAAGTCCACTAATGACTCGCACAGTTCCCAGTTTGCTCTTCAGTGTAAAACTACGTATTCCGTTCAGTAGGGAGGATTTTGGGCGTACTTATAGAGTATATCCAAGCAATATGGAACACGATATGAACGCCGAAATGACGGATGCGGTTTTGATGTATGGAAGAGCCGAAGGGCGCTCAACGAACGCACGTCAGATGTATCAAAAGCTATTTCCTGATCGACGAATCCCTCATCATGGCACATTTATGGCAATAGAGCAGCGCTTAAGTGAATCTGGTAGCCTCAGACACAGGACGCAATAACTCTGTAAGGACTGTGCCGTTTGAGGAGCAAGTACTTAACAGAATTGAGGAAGCTGCTGAAACTAGAACTCGACAATTAACGGTCGAAGGAACGTAGATCATCTTGCTATTTGGAGAGCGGTACATGAATTGAAATTGCATCCCTATCGTCTATACAAAATTCAAGCTCTTCAACCAGCTGATTATTATCAGAGAAGACAGGATTTTGCGATGCCGATTCCAGTTTCACAAAGTCAGTTTTCTTCACGGACGAAGTTAAACTCACCAGAGATTGGCTAACTACTAACTCAGCATTACTGGCCCGAAGAAAATCAGCGGCGTTTCATTGAAAGAGGACACCACCATTGATTTGCAATAAACCTCTGGGGAGGTATAGTCTCAGATGATCCTATCGAACCATATAGATGTGTTCTGGACGGGATGAGGTGTGGGGAAGAGGGGAACCGTTCTGCGGTTACGCAGCGAGCGAGCAATACAGTAAACATTCAGCAGTCACCTGCAGAAAGTCACGTAGCCTACTTGCGTAGCAGAACTAGTTCAGTGAGTAAGATTTACTAGTCTTCTCACCAGGTCTAAAGATCTTAAGAAATTTAAATTTAAGCATTCGGAAAGGCGTGAAATTATAAGTAACGTTATGGATAAATTTGATGAAGAAGCTTTGTAAAAACAATACTCATGTCCAGTGTCACAAGCTACACAACGGGCTGCCGCTTGTGTAATAAGTAGGCTGCATGTTATCTTCCCAGCGTTTCTATCTGTGCGCGACTCGTATATCATTACGTCACCTTGTCTAAACGTCTGTAGTGAACGCATTCCTTTCAGAGTACATAAGGCCAGAACACAATAACTATTACCTGGAAACCTGCATGGCTGCAGAACTGTTTGCCAGAATGCTGGGAATCCGTTCCTTTAGGAATAAGGCAAAACATGATGTATCAACATAAAGGCGTGACTCCGCATTTTTATCTCGAGGTTCGGCAATATTTTAATTCTGTATTCCAAAACAAATGTATGGGTCGTGGGGATCCCATTCATTGGCAACCTTGATAACCAGTCGACTTCTATTTGTGGGGATACCTGAAATCTTTAGTGTACAAACAGAAGTGGAACTGACAGCCAGAGTTCATGCTGCATGGGAAGAAGTGAGTTCAAACCCAGCAGTAGTACGTCACTTTTACGAAGATGTCAGCATAGAATCCGAAGGTAGCCAGTTTGAACATTTGCTTTAATATGGAAATGGAAATACTCAAGAGAAACTTTTCTAGCATCTCCAAGAATGCAATAATTTGGTTTCATTAACAATATGTATTGTCAAAATACTTACATGTGTGTGTGTGTGTGTGTGTGTGTGTGTGTGTGTGTGTGTGTGTGTGTGTGTGTGTGTGTGTGTGTGTGTAGTGTTTAACGCCCGCTTTTACTACATACGGCACCGCAGGCGGTGACACTGATGATGCATGAGATGAAGATGGAGAACCGGTGGAATGAGATGGCGGGGGAAACCGGAGGCCCCGGAGAAAACCCGCCCCAACGCCGTGTTGTCCACTACAAATCTCACTTTGCGGTCGCCTGGGATCGAACACGGGCCGCCTTGGTGAGAGCCAAGCGGTCTAACCACGAAAATACTTACATCAATAACAATATTTAAAGATGACATTTTCGTGCGATTTTTTGTGAGCTGGCGTATACATAGATGTTATATGCTTGTGGGCCAGTGTCTGTTGATTCCGCACGTAAACAAACCACGCCAAGCATACAGTCTGAAGACGAGAAATGCAACACGGAGTTACCACCTTGCTTTAACACATGACAATACACAAGTATAAAAAAATATTGGTAAAGAAAGTTGCCTCTTTGATTTAAGAGATGTCAGAAGTCGCAGTCGATTACTCAAACAGCTTTTTAACCGTGTAAAGCTTTCCAACATCACAGGATTGTTAACTGTGCATATTTCAAATGCACTATACTTTCGTGTGTTTATTTTATATTCTGAAATAGGTTACAAATTGTAAAGTAAACCTAATTTTTCTGTAGAATATTTTGCATGGTCCTGTAGGTCCATCCTGGATTGTTTTTGACACACCTTCTATTATTACTATGCCCTTGGAACGTTCTAACTGTTTTATTAAATTCGCTATCATTCCGTAATTCATATGTATGAATTCTACATCTTGAAACAGTTTAGAGGAAATGAGTTATTTGGGAACATTTATTGCAGGTGCATTTTCATTGCTTAAAGAATCAATAACTTTCATAACTGAACTATAATTTACAGCCACTAACCAGGTACCCCATCTTGGTTTTGATGGAAGGTTTTTCAAAATTGTATCATTGAAGGCCCCGTAAGAAATATTTTCTTCTTTCTATTAACCTGTCAGTATGTTCATGAGCAAGGCACCTTATGTGAATTCTGTTCTTATACCGTTCTTTTATTCCATTTGCTGTCTCCATTCATATGGGCAGCATCGCTAACGAAAACAGTGCGTCTTCGTATTGTCACCGAATTATCGGAAGACGCGACCAACTGACGGCTGAGTGGGGGACAGGAGGCGTTCAGCCCACGCCTACCCATTTATCTCGTGTCACTAACTGAGGGGATGGTTACGGAAGTGTCACTGGTCGCTGGCCGCCTCTTTCTCCTCCCCCAGACGTCTGGAACAGTCGGGATATTTCATCTAACCGGGAACCTTATTGGTCTTATATTAGCGACGCGCCGGGCTGGAGAGAGTTCAGTTCTTGCTGAGCAGCCGTGAGGAGCGCCGTGCTAGCGAACGGACTGGAAGACTGTGTACGTGTATCAGAGGAGTTGTACGTAATTGTGAGTGTGGAGTGGACCTGTGACAGACGAACTGAAGAATTGTAGTTGTGTGCGCTACGTAATTCTATGTAATTGGCAAGTGTTCCAACTGTAATTCGGTGGAAATAAAGGACATTTTAAGTTTGTGCAATTGGACTTTTAATTTCACGAACCCACAAAGTCACAGTATTTACCACATAAAAGACACATAGACGTATCAAACAAGGTTTCTGTAAACTGTGATTTACTTTACCCAAGACGTCGGTAGTTAAAATAGTTTTATCTGAAGAGTCCTTGAACAGAACACCTAAATTAAGATCGCCACAAATTTGCCCATTAATCGGTAGTTTCATATACTGACACCCATATTTTATCGCTGTTCACAGTTCTTTTAATATAACCCAAAATATTTTCGTAGAAATCAGACAAATAGTATTTACGTAGAGCTTTCGCGGTTGGTATATTTTCTCAAAAATTCTCGAAAATGGGGATTGTCTGCTATTCAACGGAATATTAACATATATCATAAACTCATGTAAATCCTTAGTAAATTCTGTTTTTGCAATGGATACTGACATTGATGTTGAGGACATCACAGCCTTTAAAGGGTATTTTTGTTGTTACAATGTCGTTCTACCTAATATCTTGCATATGTATTTTAATCTCATACTCACATACTGTACACACAAATATGCTTGCCTGGATGTGCAACAGTTATTATTACTACTGCTGCATTCCCGTAACTAAGTCTTTAATTTGAGCTCCTTTGTTTGCTTGGTTTCCGTCATTGTAGGTAATAATGGTCACTACATGTTAGTTCACTACTGCAGCGCATTTGATTATGAAGGTCGGAGTTTGTTTCGGGTCGTTACGATAGAACGACAGAGAGGCTCATGAATGTCGTCTGCGGTCCCAGTTGCATTTCTTTTGGCTGCACTGCCGTAGTTGTTTACCTTTGAATCGCAGTATCAGACAGCGATTAGGAGGCCGCGAATTAATCTAAATCAGATAATTAAAAAGAAGATAGATTAATAAAAATGCTTTGTTAAACTAATATAAAAATCTTGTTATAATAATATGAAATTAGAATATATAGAGCAATGATTAAAATAGCGGTTGACTTAAAGAATAAGAAGGGAAGAATATAATTTAATATAACATATATACTAGCACCCAGGCAAGAAAGATGAATATTCTTGTAAAAATCTGTACACCTCGGAGAGACTGGAAGGAAGGTCCGTTACCTTCCAGCGAGGAATGCGTTGGGACAAAGGGCTTTCAAAATGCAGTTGAGCATGAACGCTAAAGGGATTTACTTCGCTGATTTGATAACGATGTATACCGTTACAAACAACTCAGGGTAGGCGTTCCCCAACTCAGGGTGGGCTGAACGTCAACGAGTTAGATGAGTTTTGTAAACCAACGCGAAAATTCGAAATAAATGAGAAATCTATAATAATGTAAGATTTGAGAAGGGTGAGCTAGTTTGGTCATGTGATAAAGTTAGAGAGGGGGCCAGAATAAGATTCGAACTGAATCGTTAAGTAAGGAAATACTTAAAGTCTGTTAACTAAACGCGTGTGCACCCTTATAATTGCTTTACAAGACAGACCCTCCTTCTGGCAGTCCTTTCTGCAAGGTTGCCACCTTTCTCGATACGTCATGGGTATCGTACGAGATTTCGTCTAAATAAATTATCTTATGTCCATTACTGCGAAACTTCCTTAGTTTTGACACACACACACACACACACACACACACACACACACACACACACACACACACACACACACACACACACATACACACACATATCGTACAGCGAAACTTCCTTAGTTTTGACAAATATATATCGCCAAGCTACAATTCTACTGGATTCCATAATAACCCTTAACTTATTGGAAGTGCGATATTTGAAACCCAGCTCCTTTAAGGGACCGCGCAAAGAGAAGCGCCCATAAGGAATATCACAAATTTCTTGCAAATGTGCAACGAATTCGTCTAAGGTGGGCGCTCTACCTTTTGCATAGAATCTATAAATTTCTCGACGAATTAAATAGCATGTGAAATTATCTACTTTAGAGAAACGTTTCGTTTTGTTTTCGCCTTTGATCGGCGTTTTTGGTATTCCTTTCATCACAATATTTCTTACTGTATTTCTGTAAATACATAGAATTTATCATCAGGTTCACTGCACGACCCCTTACCAAGATTTTTTGTCAGCACATATTTATATGCATTCAAAATAAGCGCTTGAATTTGCTTAGAAACAATTTTTTGTTTTTCTGAGGCTTTTCCAGTAATATAACTCGGCCCAGTTATTCACACTGAAAGTTATCTACTACTTCATTTGCATTTATCACTGCATTTCCCTCCTACGGTCTCCACATTGTGACGCACAACGAATTTCTGCAAGTAATGAAACAGATCAACTGGAAGTTGGAACTATGGCAATTGAGACTCCACGTGGAGTAGACATCAGGGTTGCTATTGGTCCTCAACTACGGTGTTCCATTTCTGAAGTGTGGAGATAGATTTATGACGGTCATTAGTGGGCGGTCGGGTCAGGTTCCTTTGACTCCGAACTGCACACGCATTAAATAAACAGACTTTACTTATAAGTTGATACTACGACAGGAAGGCCTGTTCATGCGCGTTAAGAAGAGAAGCGAAGATTTATAAGTCTGAAATCTAGGGAAGTTAAGAATAGCGCAACCAGCGTAAGTGGAAACAGCATTAGAAGTTTATTAGAGCAAAGTAGTCGCCGTATAAAGAAGAAATAGAAACCGCGCGGAAGTAAATTTAAACAAGTAATCCAGGGTTTCAAGTAAAATTGAATTTATGTTAGGAATTTTGCTAATAGGTGGTCACCGATCCAGATCGATAAGCAAACTTAGTAGGAATTAAACCAAATAATTCTGCAACAAAGTGTTATTAATACGACTGAGTAGCCAACAGCCACCAAAATCCATTTCCTACAACCATTCACTTGAGGATAAGAGAACTCATAGCTCCAATTAGAACCAAATCAATTTAACACTGGAATGCGGGTTTGCCGCAACCTGTCTACGTATGCTCGCTGTCCAGCCAACGAATACTTCGTGTCGCCCACAAAAGTTTCACTTTGATAATATTTATTTTTACTGCCATTCGATCATCAGTAAATTAAAAGGATAAAATATGTTATAAAACTTCGAAATGACATTGTCGTCAACCTATGCAATTTTACTCAACTATTGCACTCATGTTGCATAATGTACTATTATGACTATATTTTAATTATGTTGGTTCAGCGATAGTTCTGATTTCAAAACCTTCCAAATAAGTTAAGCTTTACCTTTGACAGCACCGAATTCTTTGATGGCTCGGAAATTATTCTGAATTAAATTAGTTTATTAAAATATTATATATTCTTAAAATGATTATCGTTTCATTACCAATTAAGTATGATTAATTTTATTTTACCAAACTGATTTTTAATTAAATCCCGGTGGCATTTTTTATTATAATTAAATTGTTCTGGAACATGAAAATATTCTTCCAGACCTAAATGTTGGTCTGTGCATCTACACGATTTGATGAGTCCGTAGAATGGAATGCTGCCCTAACCATAAGAGGGATTATAGCATTGCATATACTGCATTGTGTCAAAGGGAATGTAACGTCACACTTATTAGAGTTTATTACCTCTGAGTGTTGTGCTGAATAGGGCACACCGCTTCCTTTGTAGGCGCGATGACGTCCAAGTAATAAACCTAAGTGCTTTGTGAAATTCCGTTTGTAACTTGCTTCTGCGCTGTAGGCTCAATCACTTTCAGTTTATACAATGGAATATTCAGCTCTGAGGTGAAGTGCCCCATGTCTCGCTTACCAAGGGTTTACTCTGAGAGATGCCTTTACTAAAATGTGATGAATGTTAAAGAATATTCCTTTTAACAACCCAATTAATCGTACTTGAATGGGAAAGATTTCGATTATAGTTTACATAGCTCACGTAGAATATGCAGCTCATCTTCCGTTAAGGAGTTACTGGTGTGTGGTCTCTCATTCAATGATATAGTTCAACATCTAATTGCTCTTTTGGGAGACTCGGGTTCGATTCCGACCTAGTGCTTCTGTTATTTCGTGGTTTTCTCAGACGAATAAACATAATGCTGTGTGCAGTATGTCTTACCCTCATCAAGGCCTTTAAATGTATGTCCATAGCTTTTGTATATTTACCCTCCAAACTTCTTTATCCATTTATAGATTTACCTTCATGTCTTCATCCATTCCATAGAAAAAAAAGCCCTTGCCTGTGTCTGAGAGTGTTGTGTGTGTGAAAAACGTGATTCAGAATCAAACTTGGTATTTAAGTTCAGCGTCTTACAAAGATACGAACATTTTTAAGGAAATCCTAAACCCCTAATTTCTGTTTAAGAACAATTGAAAAGTTTGGTCGTCTACAAAATTGCTGTAAAGGTTGTTATTAAACTACCATATGTTTA
Source organism: Mantis religiosa (assembly GCA_030765055.1). NCBI lineage: Eukaryota > Metazoa > Arthropoda > Insecta > Mantodea > Mantidae > Mantis > Mantis religiosa. Next base: position 127,700,919 of record CM060947.1, read on the forward strand.
AGACATTTTGATCAGAAATAAAGCTATGAAATATATTTTGAATTTTCTAGAAATAGTTACTTAGTTGCTCTACATTTTGAATGGCTTTTAAAATCTGATTAAAAATTGATGACTCTTATCATATAAAAATAGATCACAATAGTGTAGAGATTCTTCAAACAAATTTCTCTTATTTTCTTGCATGATTATTTATTATGTTATAAATTATACTATATATTTACTATATATTATATATTGTTTATTACAGGTTTGAATTTTTTTAATATATTATCCCTTTTTGGCTGAATATCGCTGCTCCTTTTTTATTTTCCGTGTTCGTGCATAGAAAACAAATTTTCGAAAAATCCAGAAATCTGGTTTGTAAAGATTGGATCATTGGTATAGTTTATTCCGAGAGAGTAGCTTATGCTTATAATGACAAGTGTAAATGTACCTTGAAAGTTACCAGTATTAACAACAAATAGACAAAAGAATAGACATCTGTGGGAATAATTTGGAGAAGAGAAAGTGGAGAAACATAAAGGCACTACATCGGAAATTTTGTCCTCCATAAGAGCATATTTTCTGATTGTCTCAGAGTTCTGGGACAGTCCCTTAAAAATAAGCAAACATTAGCGCTCAAATCTTATGGTTTTGATTTGCCTTCAATTGTCCTTAATGCATATTACACTTAACTAGCAGACATCGTTCTTTTTCTCCAATAAAAATAAAACAAAGGAAAAAAGTTGAATTTTAATCAGCAGCGTCTGAATTGGCATTACTCCTCTTTAATTAATAAACACTTGTTGTAGTGGTGCTTCTAGGGTTCATGTGTCTACTTTGAAGCTTCCACAATATTTAAATTACTACTACTGGCTGCTTTCAAGTTGTATTAATGTGAAGGCAAAAATATTTTGAGGGTCATTGTTATAAATATTTCGGTTTAAGCCATTTTTTCTGCTTTACTTTGTATTATAAAACGTAATTTTAAGTTGAACTGTGGTTGAACCCTCTATTGCAGCGATACTCAAGTGCAAGCATAAGAGGTGAAGTAGAAATCACGTCCTTTCACCCATTGTGTAAGCTTGTGCCACTTACCATGGTTACTAAGTTACAGTGACGACACTACGGTGTCTTTCTTACATACAGGAAGTCAAACACTCTGACTGCTATGCCTGTCCCTCGTTGTTTTGGTCACTATCTGGAGAAATAATATATTTAGGGGAAGCTAGCATGTACTGCACTGTTGAGCACCCCTGATGTACTGCATAGTCTTCTCTAGTCTTCAGAGGAATGTATTGAAGATTTTATAATATTTTAATACCTTTTTCTTATTTAATACTCGTATTAAACTAGCCTTTAACAATAAATTTCAAGTATTTGTAGCTAATTGAAATTTAAAGCATATACATTTCCAATGCCACCGTAGAGTTATTTTTAAAGTAAAAATCAAAATATATATTAATGCAGTCAATCTAATCCCCATCACTCACGCTAGTATTAAACCGCTTATTTTACTTATCGTCCCCATCTTTTACCAGATTATTTGGGTGCAATCGCTGGGGTTTGAAAAAGTAAAGCTTTCGCATTTGAATGCATGTCCGGTCCATTTCATTTGCCCTCGGTCACGGCTATTCTAATTACTTCCATTAAAGATGAGTCAGAGATGTAAAACGTGAAGGAATTAAAGGAAGGATGGTCTAAGTTAAACTTAACTGGATCATGTCATATCGGTAGCCTTCACATTTTGGTGTTGGCGCGCGTAAGTGGCGTATCCACTTCCATTCCGTCTTGAGTCCACAGGACCAGATGGGGGGGGGGGGGCTTGTTAGTCTCTGGGTCTTGCCCTATGGAAAGCCCCACGGAGGCGCCGGTTGCCGGTTGCTGGGTAACTCCCTGGTCGAAGGAGGCCCGGGTTCCTGTCCCTACGGGTCCAAGACTAATGGGAGTAGATCCTCTGGCATGAATTGTTAAAAATCCCCTCCTTAATAGTCCTAATCCAAATCCTACCTACGAATTGATCTGCATACTCTTGAGGTGCATGCACTAGTACGCCTTTCACTTTTAAACTCAAGTACGTGTGTGCCAGTTATTTAAAATACTTTTTATAGTGTTTGAATACTATTAACTGAACTATTTTGGCAGAATTAAGTGCAACAGAATCTGGATCTCCCTTAAGTGAACCTCCGACAACGTGCAGCCGTCTCACTCGGTACTGTAGAATAACGGACACTACACTATCTCGGGTATGTAACCTGAACGTGAAATCTGACAAGAATTTGATAAAATCGGTGTAATACAGAAGACCAACAACGGTCTCTGTGAGGTGAGTTTCACTTAGACATGATATACTTACGTATGTTAACACCACAGTACAGCGAGATGACGGACGCTCATGTTGGGCAAGGAAACCTGGGAGCCGAAAGAGATTTTAGGAGTGTGGCCAAGGTGTCCAAGTTCTTCCTACGCATTTTTGCATTTCACGCACATGGGACATTTCGCAAGTGAGTTTTCCGGCCATGACTCATGCCCTGCGGCTTCTCTTGCATTCAGGAAATATTAATCTTACACGCACGTTTGCCAAGATTAACGTGCAAGTCCAGCTTACACACCGAAAAAAAGCGAATTATCACTAACGAAGTTCCCGAGTCTTTGAGTGTGGCAGGTGCTCACACTCAGGAAAGGAGTATGACAGTCTTCACTTCGAATGTCCTAGATAAGTCAAATGTAATGTACCTTTAAACGGAACACATACTAGCAATATAAATGTTGCAGTTCTTCGATATTTACTTCTCAGAAACTCTTTCACTGTTTCTTTTGGACCGAGCAAAATGACTCGCTGACCTCTCTAATTACAAGGTTTTCCGTGGTTTTACCTAACCGGAAAGGCTAGAGCCATGGCCGCGCCGTGGCTGAGTGGCTAGACCCACCCCAGCGCCATGTTGTCCACCACAAATCTCACTTTGCGTTCGCCTGGGATCGAACCTGGGCCACCTAGGTGACAACCATGAGGTCTAACCACTACTCCATGGTGCGGCCATATATACACACAGGATGTTACAAAAAGTACGGCCAAACTTTCAGGAAACATTCCTCACACACAAAGAAAGAAAATATGTCATGTTGACATGTGACCGGAAACGCTGAATTTCAATGTTAGAGCTCATTTTAGTATTTCTCTTTAAATGTAAATTGAAATCATTCGTGCAGACAATTGTCAAAATATCCCATTGTTTCGTTTGTATGTACTGTACTTCCTCGATTCAACGCCAGTTAGCCCAATTGAAGGAAGGTAATGTTGACTGTAGTGCTTGTGTTCACATGCGACTCATTGCTCTACAGTACTAGCATGACGCACATCAGTACGTAGCATCAACTGGTTAGTGTTCATCATGAAAGTGGTTTTGCAGTCAGTGCAATGTTTACAAATGCGCAGTTGGCAGATGCCCATTTGATGTATGGATTAGCCCGGGGCAATAGCCGTGCGCGGTACGTTTGCATCGAGACAGATTTCCAGAACAAGGTGTCCCGACAGGAAGACGTTCGAAGCAATTCATCGGCGTCTTAGGGAGCCTATGACTCGCGGCCGGGGAAGACCTAGAACGTCGAGGACACCTGCAATGGACAAGGCAATTCTTCGTGTAGTTGACGATAACCGTAATGTCAGCGTCAGAGAAGTTGCTGCTGTACAACGTTACGTTGACCACGTCACTGTGTGGAGAGTGCTACGGAAGAACCAGTTGTTTCCGTACCATGTACAGCGTGTGCAGGCACTATCAGCAGCTGATTGGCCTCCATGGGTACACTTCTGCCAATCCTCATTTCAGTGCAAATGTTCTCTTTACGGATGAGGCTTCATTCCAACGTGATCAAATTGTAAATTTTCACAATCAACATGTGTGGGCTGATGAGAATCCGCAGGCAATTGTGCAATCACGTCATCAACACAGATTTTCTGTGAACGTTTGGACAGGAATTGTTGGTGATGTCTTGATTGGGTCTCATGTTCTTCCACATACGCTCAATGGAGCACGTCATCCTGATCTCATACGGAACACTCTACCTGTGCTGCTAGAAGATGTGCCTTTACAAGTACGACACAACATCTGGTTCATGCACGATGGAGCTTCTGCACTTTTCAGTCGAAGTGTTCGTACGTTTCTCAATAACAGATTCGGTGACCAATGGATTGGTAGAGGCGGACCAATTTCATAGCCTCCACGCTCTCCTGACCTCAACCCTCTTGACTTTCATTTATGGGGGCATTTGAAAGTTCTTGTCTACGCAACCCCGGTACCAAATGTAGAGACTCTTCGTGCTCGTATTGTGGATGGCTGTGATACAATACGCCATTCTCCAGGGCTGCATCAGCGCATCAGGGATTCATGCGATGGAGGATGGATGCATGTATCCTGGCTAACGGAGGACATTTTGAACATTTCCTGTAACAAAGTGTTTGAAGTCACGCTGGTACGTTCTGTTGCTGTGTGTTTCCATTCCATGATTAATGTGATTTAAAGAGAAGTAATAAAATGAGCTCTAACATGGAAATTAAGCGTTTCCGGAAACATGTCCGCATAACATATTTTATTTCTTTGTGTGTGAGAAATGTTTCCTGAAAGTTTGGCCGCACCTTTTTGTAAAATCCTGTATTCAAACTGCTTTTTATTTCAAGCAGAAAGACGTTTTGTACAACTCTTAGAGGCACTAAACTGACGTAAAATACACCAACGCAACCTTCAAGCTCGTCTGGCACACGCCCACAAACAAAAGAATTCATTTTCAAATCACTACACACGCAAGATTATCAGTTCTGGACTCTAGCCCGACTGGCTAGCCGCAGCTTCTTTTATACCTCCAGTCATTGTTCTAGAAATTATGGAATGCATCAGAAAGTAAGAAGCTTCCAGACATCTTTCTCTCTTTCGGCAAGCGTCAAACACTCGTCGGCCGCGGCGACAAATTATATATGTATATAATTCACATGCAATTATTTCAAACACAGTTTATTTTAATTAAAGTAGTTTTTAGTATACTTTACATCAAGTTCTTCAGAAAATTCCACATATAAATTTTGACTTGGGTTATGGGAATTTTCGAGAAAATCTTCTCTTATTTCTGGAAGAAGCAAAACATAAATAATGAGTTTCATATTTAACCTCCATCTCGTTTTTGAGTTATGATTGAGAAATACACACACAAACACATACACATGCATGAACCGTTTTCTTTAAATGCTTTTTGTGGATTCACGGGAACTGAAACAAAGATGTTACTTAGTGAAATTTGAGTGGACAGAAAGTATCTACTTGCATGGTACATGATAAGTGAGCTAAAAGGAAAAGTATCTGGTATACTATATTCACGTGAGCTTCTCTACTCATTCTCCAACAAAGGACCAGGACGAAAACATGAATAACGACTTTACACTTGAGAAACGTTTAACTATTTAAACGTTTAAAAGAATTAAAGGAATAGCTTGGAAATGGTTAATTCCACAATACTTTGACATAAAATGCTTAACGAGATAAATTGTTGTAGTAATATTTTGGCTGAAGTTTATTAATTATGCAAAATGTTTCAGAATAAAGGTGGCTTCAGAGAATATTCACAGATATTTAAGGTATACTTTCTATTTGTCCTTAAAATGCGTTATACAAATTTGAGAAAATGAAAAGTGAAACAATCATTTTAGATTACATTTTATTTAAAATTATTTGTGACTGTAGTGGATAGGGAATGAGGCTAAAGATAACAATTGCACGTGTGATAGTGATCAGATACATAGAAGAAAAAGAAACTGAATATTAATAAAAATTTTAATTTCAGCAATATTGTTGTAAAAGTTACAGAAATATTATTTTAATGTTGGTTTGAAAAAATTGGTTTATAAGTAAAATTAGAAAAAAATATTATTAAATATTACAGTAAACATTGTTATAATTGCATGTGACGTAGACCAATAGAAAGATGTTGAGTTGCCATAGTAACGGCAGGACCAATAACTTGAAATTATTTTGGATTTAGTCGTCGTAATACCGTTGTTTCAAAAAGACCTAATATCCAAGTTCACAAAAGTGATTATTTGTTCAGTGTTTCAAAGAGTTATTTTAAATGATCTAATTAAATTAAAATATAATTTTGGAAAAGAAAGTCATAAAATTACTTAATCTTCCTATAAATTCATCATTTCTTCTCATCTTCGACCACACCCTGAAAAGTAGGTCTTCATGCTTACACGACAACAGCTATAGTATGTTCCAGAGTCCAACTTCGAGATAATCAATGTGGTGCATCATTCCACGACTCACGACCATCGCTGCATCCCTGCATATGAAACATCGTTTCGTATGGCTTCCCAACGTGGTGCTTCGATAGTCGACTCGCTGCAGCATCCGCAGCATCATCCCATCGCCTCATCACTACAAATGAAACAATCCCGTTTCAAAAGTTTTTAAGGAGGTTCCTGTAAAGTATAGTTTGGTTTGGAAGCGGATGTTCTTTAAAATCGTTGTGCTGTACCTTTGTATAATACCCAAGATAAATACAAAGTTAGATATTTAACCGACTTCTCGTTTTTCAATTATGCTGTTCTCAAATACACATGTACACATACAAACATACCAGGGTATGTTAAGTGTTCAGGAGCCGCAATACAATATTTACTTTTGTAATAGGGAAAGTAAAAGAAATCAAATCCAGCATCTTCCAGGGATGCAACACGAAGATATTCATAAATAGTGTAAAACATTCTTATTCGTACACTTCGGTTTTCTAAGAAAATGCTTTATTATCTGATAGAAGTCACAATCAAATTAACATTTTTTCTTATACATGTGAAACATAACTAATTCTATTTCAGGAAGTAACTAAATATTACACTGGTCGCCAATTTAGAAAGTGATTGACATTTCGTACGGAGAGAGAGGCGACGTTGCCGCTTATTGCTGCCACGTGGAGAGCGCGATAGGATTACGCGTGCGAAGGTGATTCGGTTGCGAATGCAATTGGTATTTTATTATTATTAATAATTTATAATGCTGTACACAAAGACAATAGTACAGCCGTGGACCTACATGCAAACGCTAGAGCATACAAAAACACATCAATGTAAAGATCATTGTAACAAAAGAAGCATACATGTGACATTTATGCTTATTGAAGTGGGAAAATGCCGCTTACATAATTTTTTCCGGGAGTTTCTAATTTATACCCCAATGTCTTTCTTCATTAAAATACTTTTCTTTCCCAATCTTAACCTTAATGCCTTTACTGATACCTACAGCACGGGAAGTCCTATCAAGCACTTAGAGAATGAAATACTAAACCCCCCTTTCAATTTCTCCTCTTCGAAGTATTCTCTCAGAGAGCATATTATTTTTCGTGAATGCCCTTTTATTTGGTTCCCGAGCACGTTCAGGTTTTCACTTGTCACTATAGTTAGACATAATTAAACATTCATTAAACACAATTGCAAATGATCATAACACGCGCTTAGAAACACGAACTCACACACACGTAAACCAAGGCAAATTGCAACAAATAAAATGCAAAGTAACTTGCCAGAACAGGATCTGTAGCTGTGAGGGCATTCTGTTTATGCAGCGTTATCAGAAGAGAAATAAAAACCTAGGTATTGTATTTACTGCAGCGTTTGCGTAACTCGCTCGCCCGCAAGTCATGCTAAGCACGTGTTAGAATATCGGCAACCAAGGTTTAGTGTCTAACATTGTCATAGAAACGTCTCGACTCTAATTGGTCCTTCTAATCGTTACCATGACAACCGTTCTGACGTACTCATCCCCTCCCGTTTATTTACAGCTATTTTCCATGCGATTACTAACTGTCAATTACATTCTAGTTTGGCGATCAGTATAGCATATTAAGCTACAAACTAAATAAAATGAAACTGTAAAATAAACATGACCATTTTTATACAACGTTTCTATTCGTACATTAGAAATAGTAGTTGAGTAACAAAGAAATAATTTACAATCGAATACTTTGTTGCGTATCCCTTGGCTTTAATAACTGCCTCACATATTCTCTTGAGAAAACAACGAAGCAAGATGGTGAACGAGGAGCAAAACCTGAGCTGCTCTCTACTGAGTTGATTAAATTGAGTAAGAAAGCTTTAGTTGATATACTAGTTACAAGGAATGTTTCCTCCGACGTAAATGAAACTCTGAAGGGTTTCTTTCACAATTTATTTATATTTATTTAAGAATGAGCTTTTACCTAACAGTGATAACATTACTACAGTGCCGTCTCCCTCGGCAACGATCAACTCCGATCTGCATAATTCGATGCTTTCTTCTGAGGAAGTGCTGCTTATTTACAAGTTAAACGAGAAAGTGGAACAACACCTACACGATCAAGAATTGGAAATTCAACTTTTAAAGGACAAAACATTTGGACAGAATTCTACGGCATTTGACCTTGAAATAGCGTGCTATCCCAGTGTAAGGGACACACATCAGCTGTACAGCCAAGCCACTTTCAGTAAAGGCACATCAGCTGTTCGCAAGGCACGCAGGGTTCCTCAGAGTGATCTGAGTGTGAGTGCTAATACGAAATTTCTTAGTGAAAGGATAATTGAAAAGTCTTCTGAAATCAAAGACGATTCACATATTGCCAAGAATTTATTAGTAGGAAATAAATCTTCTATGCTCCTAACCGGTGTTAAAAAAGAATGGTTTCATCTTGGAAGACTAAAAGGAGAAACCACCAGCGAACAGGTAGGTTACAGGAAGCTTTCCCTGATATTAATATAACGGTGGGGAAACTTGAATCTAAAGGTTTAAATAGCAGTTTTAAACTGGGTGCTGACTATTTACAAGGATATGTTAATGGAGACCGATGTGTGGTCATGCAATGCCAGTATTCTTTGTTTTTTATTCATACGTCAAAAAGGTCAACTCCCTTCTCAAAAATAACTCATGTGAAATTTTCAAATTCAAGCACTATTTACGACAGTGATAATTTTAATCTTTTGCATATTAATGTTCAAAATTTTAAAAAAAATTTCAGTTTTCGAAAATGAAATTGAAAATCTTAACTTGGACGTAATCTGTATAAACAAATACTGGCTAAATGTTCAAGAAATACAGTATTATATTACTTCTATGTCTTGGGTAATGCATGTTGTCGCACATTGTTTCAGAATGGTGGTAGTTGTATACTTCTAAAATAAAACGTCAAATTTCGTCCACTTGATGTTTCCAAATTCTGTTTGGATAAATGTTGTGAACCTTGTGCTGTTATCTTAGAAGATACAAACGAAGTCATTATTTTTGTATATAGATCTCCTAGTGACGATATTTTATAGTTCTTTTCTATTTTAGAAAATATTTTAAATTACCTATCAAAATTTAGCACAAATATCATAATTGCCACTGATCTGAATTTAGAGTTTAACTTGGATTTTAATAATGTAATGTATTGCCAGAATATATTACGATATTTTAATCTTCATTTCACGTCCTTGGTTGCTACTCGGCAGGACGCCTCCTTCGATTATATTTTAACTGACCTTGACCAGAGCCTTTATAACACCAGTGTAATCAATATTTATACAGCTGATCATTTTGCCCCGTTTTTTAATTTAAAGTGTAATATTTTAAAACATGAGCAGTCGACTTATATTCTTTCTAGGATCTATTCTGAAAATAATTATTACACTTTCATTTGGGCTATATCGCCCATTAATTGGAACCTAGTACTTGATCTTTCAAATAACTTAGATTAGTATTTTTGGATTTTTAAAATGTTTTCACTGATTTGTTTAATTCATGTTTACCTTTGAGATCAGTAATGAATAAGTTCACAACCGAGAAAATTAATTGGTTAATGCTGACTTAAAATCGTTAAAGGGTAAAGTTATATTATATGTACAAGCACACACAGAATCAAGATACTAAGTGTAAAAATTTATTACTGAATAGTGAATACAAAAAGCAAGTGAAATTGGCCAAAGGTAGAGCATACTTCCATTGTATTGAATAGGCTAATAGCAAATCCAAAGTTACTTGGTCATTAATACTGAGGGATCAAAACGGAATAATATACCTTTAGATATTTCCCCCAACGAGTTTAATGAACTCTGTTTAAACTCTGCGGAGGATAATCTATACCTCATAATAGTGTCGAAGCTATGACTTTTTGTAGCAATGTTCATAATGCTAATCAAGACCAATTCCAATGAAGACCAGTTCTATTGAAGATGTCTCGAGTGTTGTTGGCAGAATATTATTACATTTATTGTTCAATCATTGACAACTTTATACTTAACTCAAGGTAATTTTCCAAAATGTTTAACGATTTCAAGAGTGACACCTATACATAAAAAAGGTGAAGTTAAGGACTTAAAGAATCATCGTCCATTTAGCTCGCTATACATCCTCTGTAACATTTTTGAATACCTAATTTATGGTCAAATTTACCCTTATTTTGAGAATAATCACTTAATATCTCCGAGAAAATTCGGGTTTAGATCTGGTAAATCTACTTCTATGGCTCTTGAACATGTTTCAAGCTTTTGAAGAAAAAAGGTTTGTATCACTTATTCTCTGTGATTTATCTAAGGCTTTCGACTGCGTTGTGCCTGAATTACTGGTTCGTAAATTAGAGTATTATGACCTCTCAAGTAATTGTCTTGAGCATTTAAGTCGTACTTGTCAAATAGGCAGCAATATGTACTTATAGATAACAATAATTCTCTTTGCTTGGATATTAAATATGAAGTACCCCAGGGTTCCGTTCATAGTCCTTCTCTATTTTTGATTATGATTAATGATATTTCCAGTAATTTTTATGACTCGCTTATATTGTATACTGATAACACCATGCTTCGAGTTATACATGCTAATTTAAGCGAACTTGACTTTTTATCCAGCTTAATCCATAACAGAGCTTAAACACCGGTTTTCAATTAAAGTTTTTTTTATTGAATCAAAACAAAATTCAATTTATGTACCTTGGGTTAAGAGAAATGTCTAATAGCAGTCCTCAGTGCGTTAATTTACTAGGTTTTAAGCTCGATACCAAGCCCACATGCAAAAACCATGTTTCTGAAGTGTGTAATAAAATTACTAGCACTATATTTTTACCTTGTAAACTAAGACTGCTCTTCCACTTGATGGTTTGAAAAATATTTATTTTATTCTTATTCACTCTCATAATCATGCAGTGTACATTTATGGGAAACTCCCCTCACTTTAAGGATATCTTGATTTGTCAGAAAAGGGCATTAAGAATTATGTTTAATAAATATTTAAGCGATCCATGCAAACCATTGTTTGTTCAACTCAAAATTTTAACTGTTGTTAATCTATATATTTATATTGTTTTGCTGTATATACATAAATCAAATGTGAGTACATATGAGATCTGATGTTCACAGTATTCACACGAGAAGCTGTTTTAAATTACATATTTCTAGTTGCAAATTACATTCGACAGCAAGTACTTGTTTTTACAATGATATTAATTTCTGTAACAAACTTTGTTTTAATGCAAACAATGTACCTTTTAATCTGTTTAAAAGGAAACTTTATCACTGGATTTTATTAATACCGTTTAATTCACTTAGTGAATTCACATCATATTTACCTGATGCCATTGTATTTTAATCATGACGATGTCTTATTCAATATACTTAATCCCAGACAACTAGATTATTATTGTTTATTATTATTATTATTATTATTATTATTATTATTATTATTATTATTATTATTATTATTATTATTATTATTATTATTATTATTATTATTATTATTATTATTATTATTATTATTATTATTATTATTATTATTATTATTATTATTATTATTATTATTATTATTATTATTATTATTATTATTATTATTATTATTATTATTATTATTATTATTATTATTATTATTATTATTATTATTATTATTATTATTATTATTATTATTATTATTATTATTATTATTATTATTATTATTATTATTATTATTATTATTATTATTATTATTATTATTATTATTATTATTATTATTATTATTATTATTATTATTATTATTATTATTATTATTATTATTATTATTATTATTATTATTATTATTATTATTATTATTATTATTATTATTATTATTATTATTATTATTATTATTATTATTATTATTATTATTATTATTATTATTATTATTATTATTATTGTTGTTGTTGTTGTTGTTGTTGTTGTTGTTGTTGTTTACCAAGTTTCTCCGTTCTGCTGGACTGATTTTGTTCCCTTCTTCCTCCACAACATGTTTAAGCTCTTGTTTAGATTTTTCGTGGCTTTTATGGACTTGTTTCTTCAGAATTCTCCACAAATGCTCTATTGGATTCAGGTCTGGCCTCTGAGGAGGTGTTTGCAGTAGTTTGTGTACATTCCATATTAACCAATTCATATTGTCTTGCATTTTGTCTATTGCCATTGTGTTGAAATCTATAACAAGGTGCCATGCCCTTTTTCTGGACACTCTACTTTACGTTGTTCTTTAAAGTGTGAAAATACATACGTTGGTCCACAGTGCTATCAATAAATTTGTATGTTACCAAGAAATAATGGACGACATGCGGGCCCAAATCATAGTGGAACAACCACCATGTTTAACTATGGGAATAGTGTTCCTGGGATCATTTTCTGAATTTGCTTTTCTCTAGACTGTTTATCCCATCTGGCCCAAAGAGTTGTATCTTAGTCTGGTCCGACCATATCATGCTGTTGCAGAAGTTTTGATATACTTTTGTTTGACATGTTACTTTGCAAAGGCAGCTCGCTTCTTCCTGTTTTCTGCACTTACATGTGGCATCCTCCTGGGTGTTCAGTCATGATATCTGTACTTCCATAAAACACGACGAAGAGTTTGGTCAGACATTTTTCCAAACACGTCTTTAACTAATGTATTTAATTGAGAAATTTTGGATTTTCTCAGATTCTGCCTACAATGAAACGTTCCTCCTTAACATTAACTCTGCTTTCTTTAGGGTTTCGTGGTAAATTATTTGTAGAACTTTATTACTTATTGTACTGTATGGTAGAATGCGATTTATTTATCGTTTGCACTATTTTTCTAAGAGAATACCCCCTAAATGCCGAGTTTATAATTACTTGTTTCAGACCAGAACTAAGCTACTTTTGCTTACCCATTTTGGCTAATAGTGACAGAACATCTACAACTGTGACCGCAAGAGCCTAGGCAACCTTCGAAACACATGCATATTGAAGCTGTGGTCATTCTTAACAACTGTACGAATAGGAAAGTTGCATAAAATTGGGAACGACTTCTTTAATATTGCTGCTTCATAAAATAATGCCGGTTTTGAAATGAAATTTATCATCAGGATTTTGTGTTTTAGGTTTAGCAGGCACATATAAATTAATGACAGGAGAGCACAAGTTTTTAAGCAAGTTGAGAATGACGTTTTATTAAAAACCTGATGCGTACGAATAAGAATTTTATATACTTTATACATGCACTGCAAACTAAAGTTTTTGCGGAAAACTTTTCGCTATCTTATTTTCTCAAAAATAACTATAACATTTTTAATAAAGGCATTTTAGGGTTATTTGAGTTAACTTTGCTGTGAATTGTACATGAGAACAATTTAATGACAATAGAGTGTTAAGAGATATAAACTACAGAGCACACATAGTAACTTTTTACGAAAATAAATACATTTCAGAAAATTAAAAAATACATGTTACCGTATTTCTGAAAATAGTACAGCACAGAAATTCCTCATAAAGCTCTTAACAATAATTCTTATAATGAAGCAGATTAGCGCTCCACAAACTCCACATTGGATGCTATAGTTTATGTATTTTTTCCAAACACTTCTAGGTAAGAATCATTACTAATTTAGTTATTGAGCTAATTTCATATTACGAATTGTATAACTTGTTTTTGACTTTAAACGCTCTAGCTAGCATTGAAATATCTACTACTAAATATGTGTTAGCGAACAAAGAAAGGAAGAGGTTATGAATTGAATTGAATTATTTATTGTGCGAAATTTTACAATTTTCAGCTTCAGTCTACATATATTTGTCTTTAACTTTTTGCTACTTTGGCTTATATGACAATTTGGTCTTTTTTCCTGCCTGGTAGATCTTAACTTCCATCCCTCCTTGTTACTTAATTAGCCCCATTGTTCCCCCCTCATCTTACTTTCTTATATTCTTTACATTTCTGGCCCATTTTTCTTTTACTTTCTGCAAGAACTCACCAATACTTCTTATCTTCTTTTCCTCCTTTCCCATTAACATTTTTATAGCTTATACCCTCTTCTCTACTTTCTCCCATTTTTTCTCCCAAACCTTTTTCTCCACATTGCAACCTCTTCGCATTCTGTTACTTTCTCCCACACAATTCACAAATTTCCTTTTCCCTACCTCTTATCCCTCTTAGAAATATTGTTCCTGTTCTAAACCAAGGTATAGCTCTTGCCTATTGCAGTAATCTATACATGCTTCTCGTCCGCAATGACATTTCAATGTGGGCAGTTACATTATAATTCAGTATCTCACTATTCCGTGCTTTTAAATATATCTGATCTAGAATAATTAATTGTTTTTTTTTGTTCACGCAAGCCGAGTAGTGCACAACAAGCTTGCAAACATAGAATCCATTGAAAAAATTCAAAATTTGTCGTCAGACAAATCTACTGTCCAAATCTACTTTTCAAAGTTCAGTGTTTTAGGTTGTAACAATTTCTCCCGATGATCCTCGATGCTTTTGCAGTCCATGCATGGACTTCATTAAACTCAGGGATGGGTCTAAGTCTAAGGGTCCATTGCCTATTCTATAAATAAATAATCAAACTTCTTTTTAAACAAAAATGATTCAATATTTTAATAAAATTTATATGATTTACTATACACATGGTTCCGTAGATAGATAATTTTATTTGCAACTTTTTCTTAAACAATATTGATTAAAATATTGTTTCACAATAATTCACATTGTACTCTAACACTTCTCGACACAAATTCACTTAAGTCCATCCTCTACCCCTACTTGACACTAACTGACACTATCTTCCTCAATGAAGTTTAAGATCTTTGCGGTAACCTTGACAATGGCACATTTTTCCTATTGGACACGCCATTCCTAGCTGCCAATACAATCATACAAATTTGTTTATTTTATGATTTTTCTTTTGAAACTTAATTTAATAAATCTGTTATTCAATTATTATTTTAAATGATGTTAAACTTTTAATTACGTCATTACAACAAATTATAATTTGTTTTATTTGTTCCCCGCCTTTAACTCCAATGGTCATATCGGGCCGTTCTCGTTTGAAACATATCGATGGTGTTAACTCGTATTCGTTGGGTTTTGGATCATTAGATCACGCACACATTCGCATTCTCATTTATACTTCCAGATTCTGGTGAAGATGAGGAATTATCTTGGTCGGAAAAAATCCCCACCCTCACTGCCGGGACTCGAATCCTGGACCCCTAGCACGGCAGGCAGGTGCTCTACCGACTGAGCTACGTCTGTATGTAGTGTTTAACGCCCGCTTTTACTACATACCGCACCGCAGGCAGTGACACAGATGAATGAGATGGCGGGGAAAGCGGAGGTCCGGAGAAAACCCGCCCCAGCGCCGTGTTGTCCACCACATATCTCACTTTGCGGTCACCTGGAATCGAACCCGGGCCCCTTGGTGAGAGCCAAGCGGTCTAGCCACTGAGCCACGGTGCGGCCACTGAGCTACGTGGCCAGCCAAATATAAATTCTTTTCAATTTTAACTCCTTTATCACACGTTTCCCATACACTTATTACGTGATCAACTTTAGTTCACTTTCAGTTATTTTGAATAATTTTTTTAAATGTTTTCAAAATAAAATTAAAATAACAAATGTAAAAATAATAACAATATTTTGGGGTTTGGAAATTAAACGGCTGTCTCACTTGTTGACTGCTACGGGCGTTAAATAATTCTCAAAATTCTCTTTGTCGTGTGCATGTTGTCAGTTACAGCTACAGTTTCTGTATTTAATTGCGATTAATAGTGACCCTAGAGCCTGGATTTTGTCAGGGACGCCACAATCTCCAAAGTACTTCACTGCATAACCTAATTCTGTTTTCTCCGAACTGGAACACGTCAATCAGTATCGCAGAATGTTGAAAGGGATTTGTCAGACAGCTGACAATTCCAGTCTGGTGATGGATTCTAGCTCAAGCACTAAGTGCCTAGTGTGGGCCATCGATCAGTATCACCCCAAACGGGCTATGGTTGAGGAGGATTATTATTATTAGTCCTTCTGTAGCGTCAGAAACTTGAAATAGGTCGGCATCCTTTAAATCAGAAAAGAGTTTCGTTGAAAACACTGAAACACTTTATAAACAGAATTCTTCTAATTGTTTTTCCCTATGATTTGTAAATAAACGCTAATAAACACAGAGATTTAACAATAGACTGCCTTCTGCTGCAGGTGGTTGAAAAATGGCACACAAGAATTAACGTCAGAGATGCCGCAGAATAGAATGCACGCTATTTCTCCCAAGTCACCTCAAACTGATGGTGATTTTACAGTGAATATATTAATTTTACTAATATGTATATCCCTAGAAAGTATTACGAAGAGCTTCAGTGAAATGTTTAAGGTTTAATGAAATGACCCCAAATCGACTTACACTTGCTTAGTTTTGAATTAATCAATAAACAGCTTAAACGTTTTCCAATTTGTAGAATTACAATGGTTTATAACCTCAGTTTAAAGAAATATCCAGATCCTTATCGAAGCACTGATAATAAAGTATAATAATAATTATTATTATTTAGCAGTTTAAGCAAATGCAGTGAAGCAAGAGAATTTCATTAAATTTAAATATAAGGTGGCATACCTAAAAATTTATTTCGTTTAAGAGAATAATGAGCATTGGCCTACCAACCAGGGAAACACGAATGACCGAAGGTCAGATTGGGAGGTCGACTGCAATAGAATTGGGATCTCTCCAATGACAGTCTCAAACGTTACTGCAGAGAGAACCCTCTACACTTTCCATTGGTACAGACAAATAAATGCCCTGCGCCGTGGCGCAGTGGGCTGGAGTTTTGTGCTTTGGTTCCCTGCTACGGAATGCGTCAGGGATCCCTCCCACCCTGTTGTTTGTAGATTTTAAGTGAGCCCATTCAGATGAAAGGAAATTCAGGAGCTAGGCTAGGTAGCGAATCTGGTCCAGAAAGCCAAATTTGTGGCTAGAGATGCCGCGATGTTAACTACATCTCCTCCCGTATATGTGTGGATGATGGTCCATCTCTGCTTTGCGTATGTAGGCGTGAGGCCAATATTCGGGTTGGCAGGCTTTGGTCCGCTTGCGGGGTGTTATGACATGGGTTATGTTTCATAGACAATAAATAAAACAGCTTCATATTTATTTTTGTGATGGGGGGCCGGAGCGAATGATAAGTTTCTAACCTTCTTTTGGTTACTCAGGTCAGCGGAGTGGGTGAATGGACGCATTGTCTACAGAACTGAGAAGTTTCATATTAATGTAACGAATATAAAGGCCAAGGGATGTAGTTAAACCTGTCTGTGGCCCCTGTAGCGGAAGCCCCTGTTGAAATATCGTGTACAGTATAATCTGACTGTAGTGTCACGTGGTATTGCTTAGCTTTCTTGTGGATACTGAATTAAATTTCAATACTAAAACCGAAAGATGTACATTCAGGAGAAAAATAAATAGAAACCAATATAGATGATATAGACTACACAACTATCGACTAAGTGAACACTTAAAGAACAGCAGGAGATTCCATAGTCCGTCAAAGGTGTGGAGTTATGTAATAGATGATGCAGATGGCGATGAACTAAGATACCGAACTGAAATCCAGCATTCGTTTAATGCAACCTGAGAAGTCTGGGCTGGCAGAGCATTGTTTTGTTAACGACCATAGAGCCAATTTTCGGGAGACGACCATCTTGGTAATATGCAACAATTACTGGAAGCGGAGAATTAAGGAGGCTTTGACCAGTTCCTCCGAAAGGAGCATGCTTAATCGTGATGCTGGATATCAGTTCAAATCCTCTTGGAAACCGGTCTTAAAATGGAAATCTGTCGACTTAAGAAGCACAGATCAACACAGCTTGATAATCAAGTTAAGTAGTTACGTTTCTTTGACCCAATTAATTTTCTATATTCACGCTATCTCCTGACTTGGCATTTAATTGACTGAAAACAGTCTTTTGTTCAGTAATGCGAATTTCGACAGTGTTTTGTATTTGTTTATATTTGTGTTATATCCAGTGTTCTATTGGTGGTTATAACATTTAATAAATATCGTGATGATGGGAGAGATGCACACTCCCGAAACGTCGATTTCTAATCGTCTTTACACCTGGCTTGCTGCCCTAGAGAAACTGAGCAAGATGTAATGTTGTTGGTGCCGATAGCATTATGTTCAAAATGTATGTGTGATAAAAAATAAAGTGATCAAAACATAAACTAATTAGCACAATATGTTAAAGTTCTTTTTCCCGCTTATTGGTTCCATTTTAGGATATACGTGCTTTTTAGGCAATTTAAATATCTTAAACATCCGAGATTGAGGCATTACTTATTTAAACCTATTATATAAACAACGGAGCAGTGAATTTACTATTTTCTACAGTGCTAAATTAAAAAGGAATTTCTGACGTAAATTAATTTCCAAAATTAAAGCTATTGCTTGCTGTAAAAAGGGGCTTTTGAAAACCGTGGGTTGAATTTTTCTCGCTGGTTCATTAAATCGTTGCTTTCCACAGACAGTATGGCGGATGCTATATTTCGTAGCACGTAATGCTATTACTGAACGTAATTTGGCGTAGAAACATGTACCTCCACGGCGGTGAGAGGTATTTTTATCCGAGAGTCGCGCTATTTTGGTCGCCCCCCTCCCGTTACTCTTGCCCACCAGCTGTTGCTCAAACCGCAAGATTTCGTCGACGTGACTTGGCCTTCACCACATAAATTAACAGCTGCATATGTTTGTTTTTTCGCACAGTAGTTTTGTAAAGAATAGGGGGGGGGGGGGCATCTTTCAGTGTTAAGGTCATCAAATCATGTTTAGAAGTATATTTCATACGGATACATCTTAATTATAACGGGTGTTTCAAAAGTAATTTCAGAATGTTAAAATGTTATAACCTTGTAATATTTAGATAGAAAAGAGAAAAAAAAGGTATATGCATAATGAATTTGAAAGAAGCGGCATTAAGTTTTCTCAAAGACAAGATAACGTTTCCACAAAGCGGTGGTAAGGCTAAGAAAAAGAATCATTCTTTTATGTAACTCAGCAAGCGATAGGAAAGATATAGAATGTGAATACATTTTGACCAATGGTTTTATACATAAATTGGGATATTCTTTAACGCTAACTGCTTTAAATTTTCTCCATCAGTGAGAGCCTTATTTTGTTTTGCTACTATTCGGAAGCTCTGAAAGATGTAACAACGACCTTTTGTTTTAATCAACTTTGAAAATTAATTATATCTACAAGCAGAGAAAAAGATAGAAACTCACATGTTGTTTAGAACATTGTGCTTGCTTTTATCTAAACTGTTATATCGCGTGAGGAATTTCAAAGAGACCATCTTAATAAACAATTTAATGTAGTCAGTTGTTCAAATGAATATGCTTTTTTTAATAGGAGCTAACATTCATTTGCCTCTTGGTGGCCCTCGAAGGTTTTGACTTTACTCATATTCAGAAAAGTTAATCAGAGTTACGTAATGAACAGTACCATCACATTTAAAATAATCAAACACTACCATTATGGCCCCCTTGGAACCAAGCAGCTTTTACTGGTAGAAGTATTCTTTCTAGCCTTAAAAGTGGTTTTGTTATTAAAATGACCTGTTTCAAATGCCTTACCTCGTGAATATAAACATGTAAACAGAAGCCACAGTTTCATTTACGTGGTTTTAATTACGAAAAATATCCCTCTCTCATTCTTTTACTATATCTCAATCTCTCTAAATTTACTCTCTGTTTCTCTGCTGTCACCAGCTTCTTTAAATCACGCCTTCTACCTCAAGAATCGGCAAAGCATAAATCAAGTAATGTTTTGAAAAGCTGTAGTTTAACTGTCTTACTTCTGCATTTGCGTAAACATGGAACGTAAGTACGCTGATAAGTAATCTGAACTGTTTCAATTCCAGCGGCAATAGGAAAAAGGTTCAGAATACATCATATTTGCAGTATAGTTATAATCATTTGTTATATAACATTGTTTACAACTTATACCTAATTATCAATAAGCTTCGATATGTTTTTACCCTTTATATTCCATTGGAACCCAGCCACAATCCAGGTATAAATCCATCTCACAAATTCTTCACTCCGTTTAAAAAGCAGAATGTCACACATACATATATACATGTATGCATACATACATACATATATATATACATACAAACATATGTATTTTTAAAATATAATTTTATGCTTCAGTCAATTTTTTGGGGTGTGTATTGTGTGTATTTGTGTGTGTGTGTGTGTGTGTGTGTGTGTGTGTGTGTGTGTGTGTGTGTGTGTGTGTCTGTGTGTGTCTGAGTGTGTGTGTCTGAGTGTGTGTGTCTGTGTGTGTGGGTGTGTGTGTGGGTGTGTGTTTGGGGGTGTGTGTGGGTGTGTGTTTGGGGGTGTGTGTGGGCGTGTATGTGGGTGTGTGGGTGTGGGAGTGGATGTGTGTGTGTGTGTGTGTGTGTGTGTGTGTGTGTGTGTGTGTGTGTGTGTGTGTGTGAAACAAAGGCTGTCACAAGAGTAAGTGAAAAAACACCGAGGCAGGTAGCACCGCCGTAACGTGGGTGACCTGCATTCGAAATGTCGCGGGTTCGATCCCGTCGACTGACCACTTTGACTTGGGTTCTTCCGTGGTGTCTTCTTCTCTTTAGACAAGTGCTGGAGTGGAATCTCTGCTCCACGAATTCTTTTCCTTTTGCTTCTTATTTCATTCCTTTATCATCTTTCAGGTTTGGAGGTCTGTAATATTCAGGAATTGCGGACAATTGGTGCAGATGCATGCCCTCTGTAAAGATTCTTTTCCGTGGTTCCCTTAGAAGTTGTCTAGGCTGCAAGGGTCGCTTCGTCGCTTTACCTTAGACGATGAAAAGCTTCGGGAATGCGTTGGTTAACAATCACTCAACTGTTTTCTCCCCATCTTTGGGCTTCACCGACACTATCCTCTGCCGGTCTGTAGTCTCCCTTCACTACGTCTGAACTATAAACATATGCACAATCAAACAGCTTTCAGTAGTTACATATTCCCAAAGTTCCCACTCCTCTGAAACTCCTTAGCAAAATGGTGATATGGGAAGACGACTATGAAACTAAGATCACTGTAGGGACATGTGCCTCCAAAGAACATTAAAGAGTTTGACGATCCCGAAGCTAAAAGTTATTAAGCAATCAAGTATAGCACAGGAAAGCGTCTACTTAACTAAGACCATTTGTCTGACTTAAACGAATAAGTGAACTAGGAAACGTAGAATAACAAAGACTTTAAAAAGAGTTTAAATGAACATAAAGGCACCCTTCATTACAAAATTCAATAGTCATTCAAAATTACCAGAAGCTCTCCGTTACAGTTTTATTACACCCCGAAGGGGACAGTAAACTTGTCCCTGCGGAGTTATTAGGCTGCAATTGATCTCTATGGGGTTACCGTAGATCCAGGTATCCGTCTCTGCTACTTCAATCAAAATAACAATAACTTTGAAGAATATAATTCAGTAAATATATTGCCACACCATGATCAATTTACAAAAATTATAATCCTGAAGCATCTTGCTGACCATATCCTATCTCAGTTACCAAAGTTTGTTTTGCTAAGGAATAATTATAATTTGTCCCACAGTTAAAAGCAATGGTAATTGCCAATAAGTACAACATTTCATAAATTGGCCCAGCAACCCTCAATCACACATTTGCAATTGAACTGGCCGTAATTAATTACAGTGAAACTTCCAGCTAACAATTATAAACTCACAAAAGATCTAAATCTCTGAGTAACCTTTGTTAAAATTCTAAAAGTGTATACACAAAATTTATGAATGGATAATCTTCTAATAAGCCTAGTTCAAGGAAGTTTTTATTAATTTCCTTCTATACTTATGTATTTTAATCAACTTTATTATTATGCCATGCTAAACAATTGTTTACAGAAAGATTATTAGGCGATCAAGAAATGAGTGAATCGATATTTTATATTAGCAGTTGAGGTGATCATGTTTACAAAAGTTAACTGATTGGCCAAGGAGCAGAGAATTTTTATATTTACCAGCTTCACTTCTGTTTTCTGATGAATGTATGTTACGGGGATATTATAGTGGAATTTAGTACAAAACTCGCGAATGTGAACATTTGTATTTCAGAACATAAAAAGTATTTGGAGGCCATCAATCCAACAATTGTTTTTTTTTACTTTTATATGATAAAAATGTGTAGCCTGAAAGTGCAGAATAAAGTAACTTTAATTTTTGTTTGAAATGTTCACTATGATGCAGTTTTCTTTCAATTCTTCTGACTTCTATTAAGTAGTTTGAAAACGTATTGTCAAACATACAAAATAAATATTCTTCTTGTTCTCAAAGGAGTTTCAGTTATTAATTTTTAAAATTGTATGTAACTTAAAAAAGCGCGGAAGTTTAAAATGACAGAATTTAAAAAGAACGTTCTACTGAGCGAACGCTAGTAAAACAATTTTAAGAAAACTTTTCTGCATTAAAACAAGCTAAAATGACATATTTAAAATTGAACTCGGAAAAATAACTCGGAAGCTGAAAGAGTGACGTACATTTAAGATCGTGCAAAGTTTATATAAGATATCAAAAATAAATGCTTGGCTAAGTTAGTTGAACACTAGAAAGTAACAATCAGTATAGACCTTAAGGATTTCTGCATTACATTAAAGCAATGTAGAGTTTATGATATTAATCAACCGTCAAATCAAAGTGAAGGTACAGTGGCTTAGAATTTCTCTTAGAGTAATTATCTTAAAAAGAATACTCTATCATTCCGACAGGTTGTTTTACCGCCTAAGGTACACAGAGGCCACAGAGGTTAAGCTAGTCAGACTTTTCCCAATGTTTTCATATATTTTTGCATGAATATTGTCACAAGTGACTGTTTAATTCAAATAATATGTTGAGTCATCAATGACAAGTTGTGTGTATGACGTCGTGTCACGTGTCCTTTCCCTCTCGATAGTGAAGCTTGTACAAGGAAATGTTCTCTGTCTCTTATGTTGACAAGGACGGACCTGGGTCCGCTGCGTGTAACAGGGCAAGTCACGGCCATGTGGCCACTTGTGTATTTTCTATTATTGTAGTAAACATTTTGCTTTTATAGGAACGAACCGTTTGAGAGAAAAACTTCGCATAAATGATAAACCCACTCAACAAAAAAGTTATTTTAATTATCTTGGCTATATTGTGTCATATACCAGCAATAGAGATATACAAAACACGATAAACAAATTCCAAACAATATGTGGCACAATAAAAAGAACTTTTAAAAATTGTAATCGTCAAACTTTGTTAAAACTGTATAAAATAATGGCGATCCCAACCCTGCTTTATGGGTGTGAAAACTGGGCCTTGACTACCTCACAACAGAAGAAAGTGGAGGCTGCTGAGATGAAATTTCTGAGACAGGTGGCACGCTATAGACTCATAGACAAGAAAAGAAACGAGGATATTAGAAGAGAATTGGAAATTCAGAGTCTAAATGAAACAATCATTGCATACAGGCAAAAATGGCAAGATCATGTGCAGAGAATGACCGAAGACCGTACACCACAAATAGTATAGAAGTATAAACCTGTAGGTAGAAGAAATGTTGGCAGGACACGAATGAGATGGTAAATTTCCTTGAAGTCGGAACGGGCCACAAGGCTTATACCGTGATGATGATGAAGATGATGATGATGATGATGACCTTTCATGTCTAAATTGTAGTTTCAGTATTTTGTAATGTAATTGAACCCTTATACGGAAAATCCCAAACTTTCAGCAAAGTATGTGTATTCTATCATAGCTCCCCCACGTAAAGGTCTGTGATATCATCATCCATTACCATTCTTGGTTAGTCCATAGTATCAGGACACTTTGAGACACTTTTATCCGTCATGTTAAAATATCTGGGACTGTAGAAATTACAATATAAGGGGTAAAGACATGATTGGAGAATCGGTCAAAATTTTTTTCCAATAATTTACTATAATCACATAAAAATGGTGATAGGAAGAAGTTAATTAACTCGAAATTCGAGCTCAAAATATCAGATACTTTAGTTGTGTGCTAGCACTCTCTTAAAAAGTGCTGGGATTTTATCAGATTTGACATGTTTTTAAGTTATTTGTCGAAAATACACCTTTTCTGATTTATTTAAATATTTATCCACTGATATAAATAGGATACAACTAATAATTTAATTACATCTATTAACGCTGTCTAAAATGAGTAAAGAGGACAATGATGTACATAAGCTGTGCTTCCGCGAATGAATAAAGCTTCCTGCATTCGTTTCGCTTTCAAGTTAATACAAAAACAAAACAAGCCCCTTTGATAGCGTTTTGTTTATTTAGTGATGAAGCCAACTACACAAAATAAACTGCGCAATCGGATCGTTAAAGTGCCAGCCTTAACGACAACATAGTTAACGATTTGGTAATTTGCTCCGGGAAGTTTAGTCAGCAATTTTGAAGCGAATTTGATGCTCCGGCACAAATAGCTTTTTCCTGATTATGATGCAGCATTGAAATTGAAAGATGAGTGATTTTAAAACAAATGGTAAAGGACACTCACTCTCGATAAAAATGTGAATATACTGCAGGTCGAATCCTTATATTTTCTGTTATAGTGAGATGTTTATTGAAATATATGAAAATAAATTAAACTAGTTTTTCTGTCATAATTATAATATAGAATTGAATCGGAAATAACTTTTAAGAAGCTCATTGTGAAGATGTAAAGAGAAGCCACAGAGAAGATGGAGGTTTGTAAAACACGTCCGGAATCATAACTTAACCATTTGTGACAGTATAAAGCGCATATAACTTTGGTATTGTGAATAAAAAATATATATTCTACTTTAAAGGCTTGAAGAAAATAGAATCTGATTTTCAGTTCAACAATAATATGCTTTGATATTTTATATTTATCATTACGCATTAATTTGGGAATGAAAACACGAAGGTTATTTGGTAACCTAATTATCCAGGCAATTAGTTTTCCAGTTAATATGGTCAATTTACTGGTTTTGGCATTCTCTACTGCATGCCTCATTATATACGAGGTGAGTATAAATAATGGAACAATGCCTGTAACTTTGTTGTTATAC
The DNA here is from genome assembly GCA_030765055.1 of Mantis religiosa. Taxonomy (NCBI): domain Eukaryota; kingdom Metazoa; phylum Arthropoda; class Insecta; order Mantodea; family Mantidae; genus Mantis; species Mantis religiosa. Next base: position 127,726,248 of record CM060947.1, read on the forward strand.
TTTTATGAAGTCATATTCTTTTAGAAAAGCTGTAAGATATCGCTATTTTTTAATATTGCTGTAATTGAGAATAGGGTGTGAAATTCTTAATGGCAACTTTTTTTACCTTCATTTTCTTGGTCCTAAGGTCTCTGAACGTACAGGTAGACGTTTTCTTGAAATGTAATTTAAATTTATTGCGACGTACTAGAGCACACGAAATGGAGAAAGAAAAAAAAGAAAAAAAATAAACATTCGTAACAAAATTAGTGGCACTGTGTTGTAATACATGAATAAATCATTCAAAATGTGCTCAAAA